>JABCPU010000353.1:0-70360 GCA_016800925.1 Suillus spraguei | reverse complement strand
AGTCCACGGTGATATCTAATCCGCGACATCGCATCGATCCTTACTCGCTCGCGAATTTCATCTACAGACCACAAGCCGACAAAGATCGTTCCTCGGTTCATACTGCGTCTAGTGGCCATGTCCAGCGAACATCGACTGCAAAAAAGTATGAGACCGCGATGTCATGTTCGATCGATTTTAATATTTATAACAGAGGCACAACATTGCTCATGCAAGAAGAACCTCATCTCGCCTTTGCATCGTGTTGAGATCTCAGAAGCACATGTAATTGAACGTTCGGCATCCTCAGGTAAATCAATTTGAAGATCTAGATGTTTTGTTCTCAACGCGGAGAACACCTAAACGTCAAGCCAGTGCAAAGGCGCACTTCTGACCTGTAAGCAGGTAAGCGACCATATAACCGAGTACAGCCTGGGCCATAGCCCTCGGATCCGTGTTCCATGCAAAGAAGCAACGCCGTGCTTCTTTGGATACCGTAACACAGAATTCCCCACACGGCCTGGTGTCACGCACGTCGCCCGAGACGGACGCACTGGTATACTACGTTGGTTCTTAGTACGCCACCTCCAGCCCAACCCCAACACCCCCGATGACTAGGAATAGTACGTTTTTAGCACCTCGGTAGCCGCCGAAAGGGACTTATAAAACATCTCCACGATGGCGCTCTCCTTAGTCAACTCATCCGTCAGCGGCCACATCGAACGGAATCTATGCATAATCAAGTGACTGGCTATGACGTCGTGACTCCTTTAGCCGCGGAGCACCAGATTGAGCTTAGGTCTCATCTTAGTGGTCTTCTCATTGCCGGATGATGAATGACCTTTGACTCATCAGATTCGGCCTATCGCGCACTCCCCTTTCCAGGCGCTCTGCAAATACTTCTCAGACGCCAGCCAAGGCGCAGAAGGGCGAATGCAATTACCATCGAAGGCCGTCCGACCTATCGCAGTGTATTACTATGTAAATAGCCACTAGCTAGCATCATATGTAGCCAAGTTTGGATAACACCGGCCCCATCCATGTAGGCACATAGAGGTACATAGTTGTGATATCTGAATCATAATATGATCATATGCAGTAGTAAATTGGCCGTCGTCATTGCGCCAGTAATGCGCCGATTACATTCTTTTAAGTTCCGTAGGCTATTGGCTATACATTAGCTTACGTTACGCATGCGCCAGCAGAGCTTCCAGGCCCATTCTTCTGGTACATAGTCGTTCAGAAGCATACGTAGGCTCCACTGATCCAGACTTTAAAAAAGACACAAAACAACTTCTTGAACATTTCATTTCATTGCTTCATAGGCCTAGATTTGGTACTACAACAAAACTCCAGAATGTAGAATGCAGAATGCAGTGATCAAATGAAACATCAAAATTCTAGATCAAGGTCTCACCCAAACTACTTCGGAGGCCAGACGCGCGGGAAGCCGACGCTCGACCAAGTTCAACCGCCCAGGCCGGTATGGCATCCCGCTAGTGCGTGGCAATACTCCCTCAAGCTTGGCCACCATGATTGGGCCTGGTGACAACCGAGTTCCAGCGGAAAATGTAATCTTGCCGGCCAATACCTTCATGTGCCACTGTTAAAAGCAATTTAGACGCGCTCATTTCGTGGCTTCGGGCTCATGACACGAGCGCCACGAATATTTCCCCTCGAGGACATATCCGTCGGAGCGATACGTATCACAGGCCAGAGCAACGCATGTGGCTGACAAAATGCACCGCCTCCGTGAGGAACTCGGATGTGCCATCGGTTTGACATGGATATTGTCGAGTTCCTTTATGACGCCACAAAGTTGTGTTGGCTCCCTATCGAGCTGACCGGTAACCTGGTATGCCCAACAGCAAGGAGAGCAGGACCTTGTCAAGACGCAAAGCTTCCATCTGTGCCTCTCCAACAATTACTTCTCAGCGGATGCAATGCGATGTGCTGTCAGCATTTGACCACCGTGTGCGTGTATTATATTACCTTATTGTCGGTCGTGTCCCACGCTGCTCGACAATGTCTGGGGGCGCAGCGTATTGCATTAGACATACTTATCTGTCATCATTTCACTTACTAATCACGGGCAGGTTATGCATTCTTTGTCGCATCATTGTTGCCTGCAATGTTCAACCCATGTGGGGATGGAAATGAAATGTTACATTTTCGCTAACCCCTCAATATACATGTGATGCGGATAAGGCTTACACTTGGAAACCCAGACTGAACCCGGATCAGTGGCGTCAATGGGCGAGACATACGATTGACACTTGGATGGAAGTAGTGCGTGGAAGAAATAAAGGACACATCCATCCCGCAAGGCTCGATCATGATTTCCTGTAAAACGTATAGGGGCTGATGTTCATGACTTCAAGGCCTTGTACACGTACGTTTAACAACACTGCCGCTGCACAAAAAACTCTCACGTTACTTCTGGATGCCTCCTTCCACGCAAGAACTGATCACATTTAGGCCGCAATTATGTTTCTCCATTGGTCTCGATCGAATGCAAGCCAAAAAGCTTGACTATTCGCATGCTCTTCTCCACGTAAGATATGCTTCAGAGGAATAAAAAATAAAAATATGACGGACGCCTTCAATGGAGCATCTGCGGTTTAGGGCGCTGAACAATTCACTGATAAGATGTAACTTACCAAAATTTAGTAAGATGGATCACATGCCAATCGGGTAAGCGAAACGAACGGCTAGATTATGATAAGTATTGCTTCTAGATACTTATCGGGGCTACCATTTTACTTTGCTCGGACCAACAACGTTCGTCCAAAAAGTCAGTTTTCGCGCCTTCATCTCCGCGCTGACTAGAAGATTCTGACATGCTGGCATCTTCTCCGAAGAATGCCAAAACATTCATAATGAATGAAGTACCGCCGGAGGGTGATTATTGTATTGCTTCGACGTGCTTGCATTGCACTTGGATTTATTGCATTGAGTCTATCCTTTTATGCAGCGTCATGATGGCATGTATCGGTGCAAGATAATACATACTTTCATTCGCATTTTCAGTGGCGATTCCCCACCACTCCATATAGAGCTGTCACGCTCACCCTGCCTATTACGAGAGTAAAGCTCGCATCCACACCTCGCGTTCTGGAATAGATCTGATGTTCGACATAACTCGACCATAAATGTCAAAGCCCACCTAAAGGTTATCAAACCCTCCCAACACCATGACAATCGGAATCCCGTAATATATCTTCACATTCTCACACGACATGGCCGCTGAACTGCAAAGTTAGCTAAGATGTTCAAACGTTCATGGCTGATGGACAAGAGATTGTGGAAATGTGTATATTTTGAATCGGATAGTCGGTGTGTGATTTCATCGCCAGTTACCCGGTAAGATAGATCAGATAAGAACTTGTTTTGCCAAGCACTTGGAGACATAGCTGGCAGTTTTCATGTGAGCTGGGATATAAATGAACTGATATCACTCACTAATACTATGTTCTAAATACGGACGACAGAGTGTAATAAGTGCAACGAGATGTCAAACGGATTTGAGGCACTTTGAGACGGACCCCATAACTTGACCACAGGATGAACATGAACTACAGGTGGATAACGTCAGCCAATATACATCAATATGAGAGGACTAGAGGCCGCACATGTGAAAGGTAGGCCTAGTATAAGGCGTAAATTCGATGGAAAGTAACTATGTACCGTGTACTGCAGCATAAAGTTAGAACAGTGCCTTACCTCGCATTAACCGCAGCATCATGAATGATGCGGAAGGTGTGCATGTCACCAGACAAAGTTGTATAGTAATGGTCTGAGACAACTAACTCGCTCGTCAAGTAGAGCACGGTATTACGCTGAATATAGCCTGCAATGATTTACAGACTGAGCAAGTGTACTTGTTGGAGACAGCGCTGGTGGATGATTCGTGTTGAGTTTTAAATTTAGTATTCGTCCGGACAAAATTGCCAAATCAGGTTGTGATGATCCTCGATTAAATTTTAATCCGATATGATACAATTCAATTGCAATTTGCAAAATTCAAACCCATAATTTCACAGTACCTGTGTACTGGTCAGAGAACGGCCATTAATCTGCAGAATTGCCCCCGCTTTCAGCATCACCATCGGACAAGTCATCAATTATTTTTTTTCGCGTGAACAGCAGGACCAAGACTTTTTAAGTTGAAACGCCGGGCGCATGATGCGTTTCTTGATTTCCTATTTTGGTGCAAGATTCACCCCCTTGTTCTTCAAATCGGCACCTTTTGGCAATGACTCGGATCGTCCAGAGGGTAAGGTCGGAGGATCTCAGGATATAAAACCCCGTTGGATTCCGATGTCACTTCCGCGCGATATTCGTGCATTTCTCTCTCATTACCACGGTCAAACGGATGACCCGCAGGCTTCAGATAATCTACTATTTTATCAAAATCGGCTGCGCTGCCAGCCAGACGACCTCTTGATCAGCGAGATCCACCAAAGGTATGTGACCGTTATTCAGTGCAGAATTGATCCACCATGATGTTCTATAGCTGGCGCAAAGATTATAATCAACTGGAGCACAATCACGGTTACATCCAATGCTGTAGGTCAAGCGATATATTTCCACTGATAGCGCTCGAACAATTATGTGCGCAGCTTCCCCATCCGGGAGAATGGAATGAATTTCGAGGCGCAAGCCCTCCAGCCACACGAGGCTGCGGCAATGAAGGAAGACTCTGATGTCATTAAGCGCATCAAGGCGTCTTATGAGTTGATGTTGGATTTCTATGGAATGTGCCTGTTGAACTTTGAGGCCGGCCTTATTGGACGCTCAGAAGGCTACAGAACTCGATACCGAAACCTCTTACGTGGGTGACTCAAGTGCCATCATCACAAGTTCATGCTTACGAACTTGGATAAACTATGTAGAAGCTCCTCACAACAACCTTCGCATCACACGGATTCTCAAGTGTCTGTCAGAAATGGCTTGGAACATCTGAATGCCGGGTTCTTACTCCATATCCTCAATGAGCCAGAGCGAACACAAAACAGCTAAATACTAGCCTGTTACGGGATAGCATGGATAGATGGTGGGTGAACTGCTTGAGGAATGGATCGGACCGGGAGTGGATCGGACTTACAATTAAGAAGGTGAGAAATGAGGAGATTTTCAGCAGGGAGAAGTATGAAGCCAGTCTGCAGAGGCGAAAGGAATCAGGGTCCATGGCAGAAACGCAACTCGAATGTGTCGATGTGTAGCAGGCACCTTACTATGTTTGCACTGGACAGAATGACACAACTCTCTTTCAGAACGAGTACGTCATAAATATGCTCTAAGGTTGTAAGTTTTTACTACTGGACTCGTTTTCTCGACTGCTGGTCCCTGGAGGACGAAGCCTGTCAGTGAGCCTGTAGCAACGTGCTATGACGACGGACAAAAATATGTGTTACACATATACATTAGTACAATAAATATACAAATACGCTGCAAAGAGGTTAGTAGGACACGATGACGAGGGGAACAAAGGACAGACTTTAAAGCCATTGTATATGGCGATCGCAATAAACAATGTTTCACGATAGGCTTCGGAGGCGCGAAAATAAGGCCTCTCTCCTCTTTCCTTCGTATGCAGTACTGACGGCCTGCAAGAGACCCTCAATGGATTCGAAGATCTGGTTCTCGTCAAGCTGAAAGAATTGTTAGTGGATGTAGACCATATGTAGAGTGTTTGCACCTGATATCCACGAGCGGTTAGTGTTATGAGTATAGTTCTGCCCTCTAACAGAGTGACAGAAGCGGTGGCCTCATGAGGCGAGGAGCCTCCGTATACGTCGAACCGAGCGAGCCCGAAGGCTTGTTCGGAAAGGGCCTTGCTAAGCTCGGTGTTAGAATGAAGGCGACATGATCTTTGGCAATGTGAGTTTCCATTTGTATTGATAAATCCCAGCGTTATATAGTTTTGAAAACCAGGAGGGGCAAACATCGTAAGAAGCTCCTGTCTGAACTCAGGCTCCCGACGACGTCAAGAATCAACTTTAGCGAGACGTCAATTCCAGCGCTTCAAAAAATGATCATGGTTATTTGCTTGACCCTGCTGCAATTTCTAGTTCGGTAATCCCAATCCTGGTTGCTATTCAAAGAGGGGCTTCAGGTAGTGGAGCAGGTGAGACTCGATGAGGAGCAAGGTTGAGAAAGAAAATCGGTAGTTACCGTGATCAGTGGACTGTCAGGAGTACAACGCTTTAACTACCAAACTTTTGTCTTATTTATACTCGGTTTTCACTATGTAGTAGGAAAACAACTCTACCAGATCTAAAAGCACGATCGTACAGGAACACATACACGCTCGTTGAATCAGTATATGCTCTCCACAGAGGAGTGACCACTATATCGGGATGCAGGTATAAAATAATCCTATCAATGAGAGCACATGGTTGGAGTCACGAGACGGGCAGCTTGTGATTCGCGGTCTCGTGGTATGTCCACAGCCCCAGGGAGGCAACGGAAAGTCAAAAACAACGGGTAATCATAACGGAAACGACAAAAATGCTCAGACACTGCTATGCAACGTTTTTTTACGTTATGCGCATCTGAAGCCATTCCCTACTAGCCTGCTGCACCCTTGCACGGAACACGCCGTTTCCATTTTCCTTGAAAGCGACAGCGGTCAAGAAAGGTTTCGAAATTCAACGTAAAAATCAGCTGAAACAGACTGAGATCATAGGTAGGCGAGCTAGGGAGACGAGTCTCGCTTGAAAACATTGCAAAGTTTACAGCCCTACCGCTTGAAAGCCCTCGGGTAGAGACCACGCCGCATCACGTTAGTACAGGGTTATCCACGCGGCGTCCATACCGCCTTAAAGTTGGTCGAGACCTAGTCTCCTAGACAGCCAGGAAGAAAGTGGTTCCTTAATCGAGACTGCGAGATCAGGACTGGCTGCCATCAGTGAATAATATCAATTAACGTTCATTTTCCGACGCTTAGAATGCAGCTGTGTGCCTGATGGCGGACGAGAAGATTGGATATCGATTGCGGATTTATGCAGGGTGGTGAGAAAGGGGGATGCCAATGTCATACGCCAAAATATTTAATCCTTGAATTTTGTAAATATTTGCAAATATTTAACCTTTTTCTTACCAATTTAGGGTGAGCTGCGCATTCTTAGCACTAGCTCGCCGTTACACATACTGACATTCTTAGAAAATCCGTGTAGTTCGCACTACAAACCCGCGCTGTGCCCACCTAGTTTTCACTTCAGCCATGGACGTAGTCAAGGCAGTAGAGACATACATCACAAAGTTGGTGTCTACTCCCTCTGCAATGAAAGTCCTACTGCTTGACACTCCACACGGTACATATTCTTCATACTACTGTTCAATAATTCAAATGTTCGCAATCGCAGACACCCATCGTTTCCCTTGCATCCACCCAATCTACCCTACTTTCACATCAGGTTTACCTGACAGATCGTATCGACAACGGGAAACGGGACCGCATGTCGCACATGAAATGTGTCTGTTTTCTGCAGCCAAGTGAAGATAGTCCTTGATGCGCTTTCCGCAGAGTTAAGGGAGCCCAAATATGGGGAATACTATTTGTGTCAGTGCGTGACTACGGAGGGCAGATAAAGAAATGGTCCGCTCACATGAGTTGTACATTTCAGATTTCAGCAACATACTGAATAAACCTGCCATTGAACGTTTGGCTGATGTGATGAATTCGAAGTCGTCAGGGAGGTGCAGGTAAGTGGGAATTGTTCCAGATCACATTTTTTGCTTCAAGTCTCCCGACTAGGAATATTTTGCCGACTATGCACCCCTGTTACCCTGCCTCTTTTCTCTTAATCATACGCCGACGTCGGACAAACCTTTGTATAGCTCCTCACCAAAATATGTGGGACTCTATTGCACTTGAGCGCTCTGTGCAGGGTATTACGGCTGTCCTTCTTAGCTTGAAAAAGAAGCCGGTGATTCGGTATGAGAAAACAAGCGGGATGGCCAAAAATTGGCGAGCGAGGTGCAGGTAAATGTCAGCCTAGTAAGTTCCCATGTACAACGCTTACGAAGATCGCAGCATCGTATACAAGCGGAAGCGACGCTGTTCGATTTCCGCTTGACGCAAGTAGCGCCGCTGTTATTGATTCTTGACCGGCGAAACGACCCTGTTACTCCTCTTCTATCCCAATGGACCTATCAAGCCATGGTGCACGAGTTGTTGGTATTCATAATGGTCGCGTAAATCTCAGCATGGTCCCTGATATTCGTCCAGAGCTTTCTGTGGCTCTTTAAGTCTTGCATAGTTCATATTCTAATACACTGCATAGGAAATAACTTTGACAACGATTACCGACCCTTTCTTTCAAGCTCATTACCTTGCGACATTCGGAGACCTTGGCACTTCCCTGAAGAATTATGTCCAATCATATCAGTCGCATTCTCTCGCCCAATCACCTTCATCCATCAATTCAATATTTGACATGAAGCGCTTTGTGGAAGAATACCCAGAATTTCGGAAGCTGGGTGGGAACGTTAGTAAGCACGTTGCTTTGGTAGGCGAGCTTAGTAGGCTGGTAGATCGTGACAAGTTACTCGATGTGGGGGAGGTAGAGCAAGGGCTGGCCACGAGTTCGGGTTCAGACTTTAAGGTTTGCATTCTTAGACCGATGTCATCATTTGACACTTACGGTATAGGGTAGAACGTACAGGCTGTGATCAACAACCCAATCGTGCCGGCGTGGAATAAGTTGCGAATCGTCATTCTCTATGCGCTGCGTTATCAAAAGACACAGACGAGCAATATCGCCACTTTAATCAATTTGCTACTTTCCAATGGCGTGTCTCGTGAAGAGGCTCGGGTAAGCTTGCTCTTTGAGAATGACACAAAAAATGTACCTGCGCTCATTCCTTTTCAGCTTGTTTACGTTTTTTTGAACGTCGCTGGATCGGATCAGCGACAGGATGATTTATTTTCAACCGAGTCTTTATTAGCGAAGGGCAGATCCGCTTTGAAAGGACTGAAGGTATCCTAAACACAGCATTGCATCGCGTGCCATACTAATAATGTACAGGGTGTCGAGAACGTATATACTCAGCATACGCCACATCTTTCTCAAACTCTAGAAAATCTCTTCAAGGGCCGATTGAAGGATACCGCGTACCCTTTCTTGGACGGTACTGGTACTAACATGGGATTGCAGCGGTAAGAAATACCCCTGAGCCATGTCCGAGCCTATAACTCGGCGTTTCAGGCCTCAAGATATTATCATTTTTATGATCGGGGGAACTACATATGAGGAAGCAAGGACAGTCGCACTCCTGAACCAGAAGCAGGTAATTCCTTGACAGGAGCAAGAATCCTTCTTGGCGGCACTTGTGTACACACTCATCCAGGTGCGTATTATGTTCAGGAAAAATGAGGAAGCGACCTACCTATAATCGTTATCAGTTTACGTTGAGATGATTCGACCGCTGCAGAGAGATTTCCGGCATCAGTTTACGAGCCACCTCCAGAATCTGCGACCACCGCTCCATCATTTGAACCTAAACCTTGGCGGTGTCAAACGTCAGTCTTGGGGGTTCGGCCGGTACTGGTGTATATAGAACGAGCTCTGACCATGTCGGCGTGCAAGCTGAAGGCATCAAGGATGGTGTGCGCCAATTTCATCGGACGGGTGAAACAAGGTGTAGATAAAATTGGATTGCAGTAGACTGTACATTACACCATAACTTTCTGATCTAGTCTATCCTACTAGACAGACTGTTCTTCAGGTTCTAATAAAGGACTAGTTCGGATATACATAGGTTTCTACATTCACTGTCGGAGTGACACGTAGGTCGTAAACAACGCCCACGTGGTCTAAATTAGTATACTCTATACTCTGACCGGGGCATCTGACCCACTACTTCCAACTATTTCACATCTCCTCCCGTTGTTTCTGCCGCATCACTGTGTTGAAGGTCGTCAATGGCCAAGGGTTTTTTATCTGGCTTCAAAGGCATAGATGCCTTTGGAAAGGTGAAAACCGATTTTGTTGAAGCGAGAACGGGCAAAGACTGACTATCTATGTGTCGTGCACAACTAGACTACGGAGGATGTCAAAGTTAAAACCCGTACTGGGGCTCTGCGTAAGCCACTTTCCGAAGCCACTACGATGAAGTGAAGTTAACAGCGGGATGCACAGTAACCCTCATATCTGCATGTATCATCTTGGCATTTACAACGATGGAGTTTTTCGACTACAGACGCGTTGGCGTCGATACGTCAATAGTAGTCGACCGCAGTCGTGGGCAAAAGCTGAGCGTACGGTTAAACGTCACCTTTCCCCATGTTCCATGTTATTGTGAGTCTATTCCCGCGCATCGTTGATCGTACGGTCTAACTATGGCTGCATTCGTCTTTGACTTGCGTAGTGCTCAGTCTGGATGTTATGGACATCTCTGGCGAGCAACAACGGGATGTTTCACATAATATTCTCAAGAAGCGGATCACTAAGATTGGTACGGACATGCCTGCGTCCCGGGGTCAGGACCTACGCAACGAGATCGACAAGCTTGCTGAACAACGTGCGAGTGGGTATTGTGGCTCGTGCTATGGTGGACAGGAACCAGAGAGTGGGTGCTGTAACTCATGCGAAGAGGTTCGACAGGCGTATACGGACAAGGGATGGAGTTTCAGTAATCCCGAAGGTATCGAGCAGGTGAGAGTAATGCTGAATTTTTTTAATAACAATTTGTCAAGGGATCTATGACAGTGCGTTGAGGAAGGATGGTCGGAGAAGCTCAAGGATCAGGCAGATGAGGGATGTAATGTTTCTGGACGTATCCGGGTGAACAAGGTCGTTGGAAGCATCCACATTTCTCCGGGACGTTCCTACCAGACAGGGTCGCGTACCTTCCAAGATCTTGTGCCGTACCTTCGTGACGATGGTAACCCACACGATTTCAGCCACCAGATCCACGAGTTTTTGTTCATGGCAGACGACGAGTATAACCCTAACAAGGCGAAGTTGGGGAAGGATATGAAGCTACGTATGGGGATTGCGGATAACCCATTGGATGGTGTTGAAGCCAAGGTAAAATATATGTCCATGGTTCTTAATGCTTTTGCTTACATTGTTGCAGACGACCAAAGCGGCGTACATGTATCAGTATTTCCTCAAAGTCGTGTCAACACAATTCCGCGTGCTGGAAGGCAAAACAGTGAGTACATGAATCAAACTGGCCGCACAGATTGATTGTCTGAACAATATAGATCAACACGCACCAATACAGTTCAACTCAATTTGAACGTGATCTGACAAAGTTCAACGAAGGCGAGAACAAACAAGGCATATTCACTCAACACGGCGTTGCGGGCTCACCAGGTATGTTGAATAGCATGGGTTATTCACCAATGTTAAATGTTTCGATACGTTTTCAGGCGCATACTTCAACTTTGAAATTTCACCTATCCTTGTCGTGCACTCTGAAACGAGGCAGTCATTTGCACACTTCCTCACTTCGTAAGTGACATGATACCCAGCCTAGCATCTCGCTTATTTCACTCTACCTATAGTACTTGCGCTATTGTTGGAGGTGTTCTCACCGTGGCTGCACTACTGGACAGCATCCTGTTTGCTACAGGACGCAAGTTGAGGAAAAGTGGTGGTGACGGGAACGTGAAACTCATGTAAAAGCGTGTACCATAGCAAGATATTCAACTTGAACACATTCCTTGAATATTTATCACGTCTCGCACGTAACTTTATACAATGGCAATCGGGCATCGGCCAAAAAACACAATACGCGTCTACGCTGTTTGGGATCGCTGATGCAGTGAGGATTTGCAAAGAACCCATGCAGAAAGTTTGTCTGCTTAAAGAATTTGGACACTGGCCAAGTCGTGGCTCAGGTCGTGAATCGTGATGATTGGTGATCTGTCATTTCAACACTGAACATAAGTGAGTGTGTAACAGAATATCTCACATGTTCGAACGACGGCTCACTTTCGAATATGGGACCTGGAGAGTGGCGTGCAGATAGGTAACAAGTGGCAAGATGACGGGGATGAGGTAGCAGTCAGGACCATGACATTGTCTCCGAATGACAAGACTGTCGCCAATGGAAGCCAGGACGGAACAGTGAGGTTGTCAAATGCCGAGATGGTGAAGATTGTCATCAAATGGAAAGGGCACTCTAATTTTGTGAAGTCAGTATGCTAGAGTCCAGATGGTAAGCAAGTGGTGAGGGGATCCTGGGACAGGACAGCAAGGTTGTGGGATGTCGAGAGCGATAGACCCGTCCAGACAGGACACCAACACGTGTACGCGGTGAGCTACTCACCCAACACAATGATGATTGCGACAGGGTGATACCGTCTAGTATGAGTTGCTTATTGCTGTCGCTCGTTCTCTTCACTGGTAATCACGATGTAAATGTTTGGTCTGTACATATAAGTATTAGTTGCATGGGTCTTTGGACTGCACATGACCAAAAATGCTGATCAAACGAGAGGTGCTTCGGTTTTCCATATTAAACAGGAGATCGAGCTATGAACACGCAGTAACACAACAGGGTGAATGGAATTGGAGACCTACGACGCCATGAAAAAAAGCGGAAGTCATGGTAGTCAATAAAAGAGCACGAAAAGGAGAAAGAACGATGAACACACAATCAAGCTGTCCGAACTGGAATAAGATTCTATGTCCGCCAATACGGTCTACGAAAGCTGTGAATTGCGGGACCCCATCGTCCGAATTGACGTTGTTGAGGCTCAAGATGCGAATGCTATGCCATAACGTCAATGCCTCTGCCTACGCTGCGATTCAACCACCCGTACAAATCCGTATGCTACTTTGCGTCGGAAAAACGATCCCCTGTATACTTTGGCAATTCCATATTAGTTGGTGTCGGCATCAGTGAACGAGGTTGTGGCAAAACCGACCACGCGGTTGACGTGATTCAACACATTGTAGAAGCGCTGCATAAATGTATAGCCAATAATAAAGTCACGTCCTGAGCCAGTCGCCGTGTCCAGGCTCTTAATGATGAGATATATGCCATCTTCCTCAGCACCACGAATCTTGGAGTTGAGGGAACGAGGCCAGATTTGGGCGTTAGCGACGAGAGTGAGGACTTGCTGTGCAAAATGGTGAACAAGGGGTGTGAGGGCTGACAGAATTGACATACGTTGTCAATATGGAACTTCAACTCCTGTAGGGCAGTGTACTGGTCAAGGGTCACACAGAGAAGACCAGTCCGCTCATCTAAAGTAGCGCCGGTTGCAGCCTGGTACCTGCCATAGGCATTCATCAAACGTTGATCAGACCATTATTATTCGTTGCACTCTAAATACACACCGGAGGCAATGAAAATAAAATCGCAGCCAGTATCGATGACACCAGCAGTGAGAAACAAGATGTCCGTGTCGCCGTAAGTGATTCTCTGATCGATACCCCAGTAGAGCGTTGAGGGGAAGGTGTTGGTGACATCACTGAAACAACATAATTACTAGGAGTCTGGATTGATCTGCTAAGGTAGCTTACTGGTATACAATATCATTAGTGAGCTTGGTATGGTCAGGTCCACCAAAGGCGAGCTCTCCGACGTTGGTGTCTCGATCCCTAGTGGTGGGCTGGAAAAAGATACCAACAATGTTCTGAGGAATAGCGTTTGCGCTAACCAGGTAGTCAGTAAAAGTCGGGTACATGCGAGCCCGGTTATCTGTCAGGGTGTTGACTATTAAATCTTGAGGCCCGATGCCAAGGATAACCGTCATAGTTTTCGAAGTCACTGAAAGTAGAAGCAACAGCGAGTAGGTAGTTGTAGATGGTGAGCCCATCACCGAGAGTGACGGTATCGACAAAGACAGTTCCTATAGATAATTATAGGTATTTTGAACTTATGATACTGTTGTATGTCATACCAGAGAAGGAGACTTCAGGAAACTGCCCACCACCGTAGGTGTTCCCTACACGCAGCCTGGTGTCGAAACCGGGATCGTTGTATGGAGTGCGGGCGCCAATCCATGTGACCGCGCTACCGCTGTCGACAACCAAGTTGTCTTCAATAATATATTAGCAGCCGCATGTTTTCTCAGTGTTGAACTAACAGGTTGTGGGGTGGTTGCCAACGCTAAGTGCTACGGTGTATTTTGAAGCGGCGAATGACATAGGAACGATTTCAGCACGTTGGCCATGCGGTCAACGGACAAATAAGCAACGATCTAAAAGAACGTGCACTCACACTGTGAGATTATGGTTGGGAGGTCGAAGATATCTGTGAAGTTCTCGGTATTTTTCAGGTCAGCCTTTGCTTTCGCTGGCAAAATATGTTTGAAGAACTTGGTACTGTTGCTAGGCCCCCTTCTCCACTTGTCTGCTACGGGAAAATAATCACACCAGTGCTCATCACAGCAATCGAAGACATCTTCGCTGAAGAATGAGATTTACACCTCGACGAAATTTGCACCTAGCTTGCGGTCGAGCATAACATCACCATCACCACACCATCCTCATTCTTTGTTGGCAATGGCTCAGAGTTTGTTATCTTCGATGAGACTAGCAAGAACGAGCGTACTTATGCACGCCGTCGCAGATCATCACACTACGGACAGCATGCAACTCCAGCTGATCAACTTTGACCTTGTCATCTTCTTCTACTGGATTTTTGGTCGACAAGTCAGCCTTGGAGGGGTGCCTTATCCTCTCATCATCATCAACATTTGGCGCAGGCAAGTCTCAGAACTGCAGTGGTTCGTCGCTGCCAGGCTCCCTGGCTGCTTTGAGCTTAGGTCTGACTGGCATTTTTGAATTGATTTTATTTCATTTTTCCATAGAGATATACGTGTATGACACCTGGTAGATGCAATACGAAGGGCTGATAGTGTCTGAAAACTTTGTACAACTCACAGGAAGTTTCCCCTGGTGTCCGGGACGTGTTGTTCTGTTGGTTTTCCTTTTTTGTCACACGGGCTAATAAATCTCGTTAGAATTACACACTGCTGTAATAACTCTTCGCCTTTCTGTTAGCATCGAGCCATCTGGATCAGGATTGTGGTTGACGACTGGCTTTGGAGCTTTGGATGTCCTGACTCTGGGTGAAGGTGAGTGCTCGACTTCACGTCTCACATCTATGGCGCCGGATCCGTTCAACTATGCTAAACACACAGAGCTCACTTGCACAGCAGGGTACCAACGACGAGTGCTTCGTTTCTGCGATCGCGGCTGTAGAGTTGCCCGTCGACCAATGGCCAGATTTCGTTGAAATCCTTTTTGGTTTCATCAACACGTCTGATGATACGAACTTGAAGACCGCCACCTTGCAAGCTATTGGTTATACCCGTGAAACTATGGTGTGTTTTCGCTCGCTCTGCATCCGATGGCATTGTTAACGAAAATCTCATCGAATGTTTCTCTAATGATGTCCAGGCTGCTAAGGCCTGGTGTTTCTACAACTTCCAAATCACGACGGTCACTCCAAGACCTACTCATTTCTCATTGACACCTATATCAATGATTCTGCCCAGCGCAAATACCTCTTTGACGTCATGGACACTATTCAAGGTGCGAAAACATTCACTCTGAGACTTATTCACGACACCTTTATCAGGGATTCTGCCTAGCGCGGATATCTCTTTGACACCATGGACATTACTCAAGGTGCGAAAACATTCACTCTGAGACTTACTCACTTCTCCTCGACACCTATATCAAGGATTCTGCCCAGCGCGAATACCCCTTTGACGCCATGGACATCACTCAAGGTGCGATTGTTATCATCTCGAAGAACTTACTCACTTCTCACCAATAACTATATCAAGGATTCTGCCCAGCGCGAATACCTCTTTGATGCCATGGATACTACCTCCAGGAAGGCTTCCTTATCCGAGCGAGCGAGGTCGAGGGTGTCAAAGAAGATTTATTTTGATTAACGAGCAAGGTAATATGTAGACACTAAGTACTAGTCAGCGTAAGTAGGATAGAGTATGCAATATGAACCATAAACCACTGAATATTGAATGTATCGTGGAGCTGCGGAAATGTTCCGTCGTAGTCGTGACCTTTTGTCCACGCTTCGAGGCTGGGCGTTTCGGACCATCACAAGCAAATGCAACTTGAACGGGGAAGGACATGAGACGAGCCATACGAAAGAGGAAGGTGCGTAGAGGAGGGTTATGGTAAAGGCTCACCTTACACTATCGTTGTAAAGGCCACCCATTATTGCACAATTATTCATTTGGGTGCGTACAGCTATAAACCAGTCAAATCATCAGACCTCACTGCCACGTCTAATTAGAGTGGTCATGTGAGAACAACAGGTGATGGGAGTCGGGGATCCTTGACGAGGACGCCTGTTGTGATACCCTGGTGCACCTGCGTTCAATATCACCCTTATCTAATATCATCTGTTATGCCGGAACCTCTCTTATTTAATACTCATCGCATTGAATTCCATCCCACATTCGCTTACTTTGCCCGGTGCTTTGTTCCCCTCCAGCTGTTTTTCATGCCTCACAGCTCGCAAACTCCTTACGTGCATCATTTTAATGGTGCTTTCATTCTCACCACATTTCCAGCACGAACTTTATGAGTTACACAGTCAGTTCTTCAACGAGTCATTTGCTTGGACAACTTTGAACTCGGACTGGTATAGATTCAATAGAATACGAAGTATATTCCACCGTACACTTAAATTATATTTGAAATATCCATTATGGATCCATTTTTGCAGTTATAGTCGGTACTAAGGTCTGCAAGCATTTGTTTTAGTAAGCGCGAGGAACGGACAGGGTTTTGAAGAGACTCACTCCTCTCGGCATTTTTTCCAGTGTTGTCCATGTGCCATGCGGCTCAAATCAAGCTCAGGACATCCTCTGGGCATTATTAACGTAGTTGCAGAGTTATAAAATGGGTTTCGAGAAGCAGGTGGTACCCAGAATAACAACTGACGTTTGGGCCCTACCACCCATCCATCGGCACTATTCAGCAAAAAGGGAGTCGAAATGGGGTCGTCACGGAATGCTCCCTCCCTTAGCTCAGAGGTATTGCAGAGTGCATGGGTAGAGTTAGACGAGAAACGAATGAGGTGATTGTTCCAGGTGTTCGATGTTATGGTAGTAGTGGCCTCGGTCGTACGATGTTCATCTAAGAACACCGAAGGATCTGACTGAGCGCATTGTTGCGATGGCTGCCTCGTCCCTGTATCCCACAGCCGAATAGTTCCATCCCAAGAACCAGTGACGATGAGAGTGCCATCCGGTGAGAACGAGACCGATTCAACTGATGAAGTGTGCCCCCGTAAGGGCTCACCGACTGGCCCCCCCATCCTTGTATCCCACAGCCGAACAGTCCCATCCTGCAAACCAGTGACGATGAGAGTACCGTCCGGCGAGAACGAGACCGACTCGACTGATGAAGTGTGCCCCCGCAAGGGCTCACCCATTGGCTCTCCCGTCCCTGCATCCCACAGCCGAACAGACCCATCCCAAGAACCAGTGACAATGCGAGTGCCGTCCAGCGAGAACGAGACCGACCGAACTGAATCAGTGTGCCCCCGCAAGGGCTCACCGACTGGCTCCCCCATCCCTGCATTCCACAGTCGAACAGTCCTATCCCAAGAACCAGTGACGATGTGAGTGCCGTCCGGTGAGAACGAGACTGATGAAACTGAATTAGTGTGCCCCCGCAAGGGTTCACCCACTGGCTCCCCCGTCCCGGCATCCCACAGCCGAACAGTCCTATCCCAAGAACCAGTGACGATAAGAGTGCCGTCCGGAGAGAACGAGACTGACGAAACTGAATCAGTGTGCCCTCGCAAGGGCTCACCCACTGGCTCACCCTTCCCTGCATCCCACAGCCTAACAGTCCTATCCTGCGAACCAGTGACGATGCGAGTGCCGTCTGGCGAGAACGAGACCGAGTTAACTGATGAAGTATGCCCCCGCAAGGGCTCACCCACTGGCTCCCCTGTCCCTGCATCCCACAGCCGAACAGACCCATCCCAAGAACCAGTGACAATGCGAGTGCCGTCCAGCGAGAACGAGACCGACCGAACTGAATCAGTGTGCCCCCGCAAGGGCTCACCGACTGGCTCCCCCATCCCTGCATTCCACAGTCGAACAGTCCTATCCCAAGAACCAGTGACGATGCGAGTGCCGTCCGGCGAGAACGAGACCGAGTTGACTGATGAAGTGTGTCCCCGCAAGGGCTCACCGACTGCCCCCCCCGTCCTTGCATCCCACAGCCGGACAGTTCTATCCCAAGAACCAGTGACGATGCGAGTGCCGTCCGGCGAAAACGATACCGAGTTAACTGATGAAGTGTGCCCCTGCAAGGGCTCAGCGACGGGCTTCCCCGTGCATGCATCCCACAGCCAAACAGTCCTATCCTGCGAACCAGTGACAATGCGAGTACCGTCCGGCGAGAACGAGACCGAGTTGACTGATGAAGTGTGTCCCCGCAAGGGCTGCCCGACTGGCTCCCCCGTCCCTGCATCCCACAGCCAAACAGTGCTATCTCTTGAACCACTGACGATGCGAGTGCCGTCCGGCGAGAACGAGACCGACTCAACTGAATCAGTGTGCCCTCGCAAGGGCTCCCCGACTGGCTCCCGCGTCCTTGCATCCCACAGCCGAACAGTCCTATCCTGTGAACCACTGACGATGTGAGTGCCGTCCGGCGAGAACGAGACTGACGAAACTGAATCAGTGTGACCCCCCAAGGGCTCACCGACTGGCTCCCCCGTCCTTGCATTCCACAGCCGAACGGTGCTATCCCTTGAACCAGTGACAATGCGAGTGCCATCCGGCGAGAACGAGGCCGACTCGACTGAATCAGTGTGCCCCCGCAAGGGCTCACCCACTGGCTCACCCGTGCCTGCATCCCACAGCCGAACAGTGCTATCCGAAGAACCGGTGACGATGCGAGTGCCGTCCGGCGAGAACGAGACCGACCGAACTGAATCAGTGTGTCCCCTGAGCACGGTCTGAACAGCTTGCCAGTTCATAGCACGTCCAAATGCTACACGAAGGGTATTCGGAAACCATACAGAATTTTTTTCGATAGCGGAGAGTTGGCAGGCGAGAATGGGAGTGCTGATACATATAGATGTGGCGTGCTGTGTAAAATTATACCGCCGAAGACTTGAATAAACCTCTGTACGTCTATTGCAGTCAACGAGACGTCTTTGAATTCGGAGCGGCCCTGTGGTTGCGTGTGAGTGCCCTATCTGACACTCGGCAGAAGTAGACACACCTTTAGCCACTGGGGAATGAGTGAAAGGGCAGGAACTGCATCGCCGAGCGCATTGATCAAGGCGAGTAACTCGAGCCAGAAAAACAGTCGCTCATGGTCGAACAACAATTTCACTTCTTTCGCAAGCTCCTTGTCGAAGACTGTGGATCGTACATGCGAAGCCCAAAATCGAGAGGAATATGACAAATGTGGGAGATACATTTTTGGACTCGTTCTTGCAGCCCCGGATCTTCGCTATTAGGCAGATACGAAGACTTTAAATCACAGATATTGAAACGAAGACCGTGTTCCAGCACTCGAAGTGACGCGAATGCAAGGTGACGTTGCGCCCTTGATAGGTCGATGAAAAACTCTCCACTGGACCGTTCGTCTGTCAAGAAATCATGGAAGGATGCGTGAAGGGGTCGGATTGGAGAATTTGGGTTGGTGGTGCCGCTGAGAAGGGAACCCATACATTTTATCACAAGCTTCACGTCGAAACGGTCCTCTGGCTTTGGAAAATGGTGCCTCATCACGTTCAGGGAAGCTAAAGGAAGGGGCTCAGCTGTGCCTAGTATTTGTCCCATCGCTGAGCGAAATCTCGCTAGCGTAGTTGAGCGTAGTTTCTGCGAATGCTGGATGTTGGTAGATGTATCCTTGTGTATGATATCTGTTAAAATAAGGCGATACATGTCGTGCAACAGCATGCATCTCTCAGTTGGATCGCGTGACACCACAGCTTCGTAGCAATCAATTGGAGATATCCCAGGATGAGGTTCTTTGATGTATCCGCAAGCGAGACGCGCCCACTCGAAAAGTCCTTCCGCTTTCTCAGCGAGGACCGTGAACTCTCCACCCTGGAAATCCAGTCCTTCCAGCTCGTTGGATACATAAGCACGGATGTCGCGCTCTGCGACTGCTGGTGGAATATCATCCATTGATATCTGACGAATATGCTGAACACCGTGAAACTCGTCATTGATGTCATCAAGCGGGCGAGAAGTGACGATGAAGCGGAGGTTGTCTGAAAGGTCTGTGATTTTGGGAACAGCGGGGTTTGTATGTTTGCCAGCTAGAATACGGAGGAGGTCTCTTCGTGTCTCTACCCCGCCACTCTCGTCTAGTGCATCGATCACGATCACGATGGGTTCTCCAGTCGACTCAGATGATTTCCTCAGTGGTTCAATAAGAAGTTTCTGCCACTGTTGGATGATATCCGCTGTCTTCTTGAGCGAACTCGCAGCCTGAACTGCATCGGCCAATGCCCGCCTCATCTCCGGGTTACGGTCAGCCAGGTCACGCGCGATCATGGAAAAGATCTTTTCATGGCGACGATCTGCTTCTCGCTGGCGGTCGAAAGAGTAACACGAACCAAGCCCTCCCACGTCTTCGAACCACTTAGCAATGGTATGGCCGATGGCCGATTTGCCCTTGCCTGCAGGGCCAGATAGCCACAACACGCGTGGAATGTTGTCCCCAGTGCTGTTGACCCATTCTGTGATCTGGGAAAGGATTTCCATACGCGTCCCTTGAAGGCATTCTCTTCTGGTATCCAGTCCTGCGCCCTCTGCATAAGTCATACCGCTGAGGTCCAACATTTCTTCTGAAACGGTATGAATATATGTTAAGTCACAAGGATGTGCCAACCCTTACCCATATGGCTGACGTGTATTGCTATATCGTGGACGTGTATGGCTACGTCGCGAGCAACTTGGTCCCGGTAATTTGCATGAGACTCTCGAACACGTCGTTGTACATTTTTATAATATCGTCCGTTTCTGAGGCGATGTTCTTTCCAAGTCTGCTCCCTGTGAAGATGGTGAAAGCTCGAGACGGTGCAGAACGCAACAGCTTGTTAAAACTCACAGAATTTCTTGGTCTCCGAGTAACTTTTGATAAAATGAGCACATTCACGTGTCTGCTGAGAAATCTTTGCAAGAATAGTGTGCATCGACGAGATTTTGCCAAGTATGTCGTCTTGCATTATGAAGCTGTAAACTTCGCATATTTTCATGAGAAGTTCGAGTACCGCTTTGTCGCGATCCGCTTGATCTAGAATAATCTGCACAAATAATCGCTGAGAGAGAGAGAGAGAGAGAGAGAGAGAGAGAGAGAGAGAGAAAATGAAAACATACTTTAGCTGCACAAGACAACACGCCCAGCGCCATCTTTGCATATGGATGTACCTGTGGAACGGGATAAGATAAGTTCTGTTCTGATCGAGAGAGGGCTTGCATACATTCGCAATCTCTGATATAACAGCGTCGAATATCCTGAGGGGTTTGAGATATGTGTCCTGGAAACTGTCAGCAGCATTGACATCCGCTTGTGCGTTTTTGCCAACGGACACCGCAGTTATCGCAGAGCCAGAAAGTGGATGCATGCGTTTTGTAGCATGTCGCGCATGCTGAAGTGCCGATTGGGTGTGAACCTCCACTTCCACACCAGACGGAGTAACCTGAGCCTATGTGACCACCGGAATTTAGAATGAGTTAGAGACTGGATGAAGTATGAGAACCCACCTTGATATTTGGGGTCGATGAAGCACATTCATGATGATAGACATTTGGGGGAGCAGGGCTACGGCTGCGGGAATCCTTCGAGCGCTTGATGCAAGCTTAGTTGTATTCCAGAACACTTATTATGCATGCTCGTGGACTCACTGTGGCCCTCAATTTGTTCGCACCGTCCTTAACCTTCCCCAGGAACCAATAGACTCCATCACGGGGTCGGTGCTAGACGAAGGATGGGTCAATATCAGTGTTTGGAGTCGAATGAGTTAAGTGAGCCACGTACTGAGCTTTCATGAACTGTTGCTTCGGTGTCTTGAGTCGATGAATTGCCTTTGCCTTTGCACATTGTGAAGCGAAGGAAAATGATCCCACATATGTGGGTGCATCGTTTCTATAAATATGGGCACGAGATGCCGCCGGGCAGCGTGTGCAATAGTGTCCACTACATCATACTGTTCTTCGCGGCTCCTTCCGTCCAACTTGACGTGTTGCGTGTTCAGAATGTTCATGTTCATATTTCCATCTCCTTTGATGACTCTTTGTTCGTTCTTGGCGTTGAGCGCCTTTCCAACAGTCATCATAGGAGGTGACGTTTTTGCGCGGCACTCTTTCAGTTGAGAAATCACACACCATTGAGTGCACCGGAACACACTCGATTGCCCTTACGTTGTTGACTATCCTGTCCCCGTAAAATACGGCTTGGTCAGAAGCGCATGCGTGTACGTAGTTGCTCTGCGGCATCGTCGTTTCGTTGGAATCTGATTGATGCATACTTTCGAAAGCCACTGCATTCCCCATATTTGTTTTGCGTTGAATCTGTGAATCGAAGGCAGTTTCCTGTGCGATCCGCGCATACAACTGTATTTAATGGTTTTCAAGGTTTGAGACTAGCGCCAAGCGTGCTTGGTCTTTGTAAACGGTATTGTAGAGGGTAAGAAGGTGAAGACACTTTATTTTTCTCCTCAGGATCGTTCGGCCATTGTTTGCATCGCAATGTTATGGCAGGTGATTGCTTCTTCTCTTATCTTTTGCAGGGATCGTACTCAATCTTCTGCTGCGGGGACAGATGAGTCGGGGATCAGGTGAGGGATAGCGTGTGGTTTGTATCCCATCATGAGATAGAAAGGTGATGCATTCCTTGCATCGTGTTTTTGGTGGTTTGTGGACAAATTTAGCGATTGGTAGGTGTTCTATCCAATATTCAGGGTTATTGCGGCAATAGATGCGTAGGTACATTTCTAGCTCTTGATTGAGCCGCTCAGTTTGACCATCAGTCTGAGGGTGATAAGCTGTAGATGGGGCGATGACGTAGTCAAGAAGTCAGGCAAGCTCTTTGGAGAAGCAAGATAGGAACTGCGGGCCGCGATCAGAGATAACTTTGTCATGGAGTCCAAATCGACGATAAATATGTTTCAAGAATAATTTGGCGATGCCTTCAGAAGTGACAGTTTTTAGGCAAGGGATAATAATTACCCCCTTCGTAAGGCCATGGTCTACCATGACCATGATACTGTCAAAGCCACCAGAGAGGGGGAGGTCAGTGATAAGATCGACAGAGACCTGAGAAAAAGGTCGAGTTGCAGATGAAGGGATCGGGGTAAGCGGAGGTCGAACAGGATGTGTATCTGCTTTCATTTGCTGACAAAGGGCGCAACCCTCTACGTATTTCTGAATATAAGAGCCCATAGCAGGCCACCAGGCTTCACGTTTAACAAGCGCTTCAGTTTTGAATCGACTGGGATGTCCTGCGGTAGGATGATCATGATACGACACACACCATCAAGGGCGTCGGATGCGGTCTGAAAGACAGGGTCATCGAGGGGGTCAGAGGATTATAAAACATCCTTCAGGTTGGTGTCAATAAGACAAATGAATAGAGCGTCAGGGAGGAGGGTCTGATCCTCGTTATCGTCTTTGCCAGAGTCATAGTCAGGTCGGCGAGATAGTGCATCAGGTACTGCCAATTTAGTACCTGCAACATGATGCAGTTCAATGTCATAAATAGACAAAATCAGTTGCCAACGTGCTTGGCGATGGGTAAGCTTCTGTGCACTTCTAAAGTACAGAAGATTCTTGTGGTTGGTGAATACCAGGACGGGGTGCGGGTTTCCTTCAAGATAATGATGCCATTCATTCAATGCCTGGATCACGGCAAGGAGTTCCCGATCAAAGATCTGATAATTGTGTTCCACAGAGTTCAAAGACTGCAAGAGATATGCGCATGGGTGATAAACACCATTCTCATTGGTCTGTAAGAGAACTCCGCCAGTTGCTACAAGCGAAGCATCGGTAGCAATAGCAAATTGTCGGGAAGGGTCAGGATTACGAAGTACTGGTGTAGTGAACAAAGTCACGCTGACCATGAAAGTGCCGTTTTAGACAAGTGTCTCGTTACCGTCTACAGTGGCTACCGAGAAAACCCCTATAGTGAGCATTACCCCTTTTCGCTTTGCCAGTACCGTTTTTGCTCCATGGATCCTTGCCCCTTACCGAATCTCGCTACCGATGTCCTCCTGTCCATTCCATTTCCGTCTAAGATCCATTGGTGCGTAGCATATTCATTTCCACCATTACTAAAGCTACGGCAAGACTTACCTTACCTTCCGTGATGCCGCTTGCTTGCTGCGTGCCTCTTAGCTAAATATCTCTATCTCGCTACCGTTCTCGCTATGTATTCCGGCCGTTCATGGTACATGTTAAAAAGGACTCTTCGCACATTCCGGTACTTTTACTTTTCCCTCTATGGTACACATGGTACTTAGGAATTGTCACCATTACTGTCTCTAACGGAATAAAGTCTTTTGCTGAAGTCACTGTCTCTTAAGAATTGTTTTACTGCCGCACGCACCACCGCTCTTTACTGCTTTCCCGCGCTTCACCGCTTGCGCTACGCTTTCCCACGCTTCATCGCTACACTTCACCGCTTGTTTTACCGCCAGTTTCCCACGCCTTACCGCAGTTTTACCGCATGCACTACCGCGATTTTACCACTTTCGCTCCTGCTTGTCTACCGCTTTCCTGCGCTTACCGCTAGTATTACCGCTAGTTTCCCACAGACCGGAGGTCACCGCTAGCATCTCGCTACCTCCGACGGCAGTCTTGCACCACAGGTTGGGCATTATTAGACTATACTAACTTAGCATTCCCTTTAGGGTCGAACATTCTTGCCTTGCAAGAGTAGCAGACTAGGTAGAGTGCAAGACTCGCATACTAGCTTAGGCCGTGGTTTATCTACAGCCCAGGCTAGATTGTATCTTTACACCGGTTGGGATGTGAAGCGTTGTTTCAGTTCATCAAAGGTGTCCATACATGCGGGTGACCAATCAAAGACCTTGTCTTTCTTTGTTAATTCAATAAGTGGTCGGGCGATATCAGAATAATGGGAAATGAACGTGCGGTAGAAGTTGCAAAAATGGAGGAATGATCGGACATCTTTTACAGATTTTGGAATTGGCCATTCGGCGATTCCCTTGGTTTTGGCGGTATCCATAGCAACTTGTCCAGGGCAAATTATCATTCCGAGGTATTCCACTGCTTCTGCATTGAAGGTGCATTTCTCCAGTTTCAGGAACAAATGTTCCTTTCGTATTTTCATCAAAACCCGTCTGGTTTGTTCGCGGTGTTCTGCCATTGTTGTGGAGAAAATCAGGATATCGTCCATGTAGATAACCATCCATCCTTCATTGATTTCCTGTTGGAAGGTACGATTCATGTATGCTTGAAAAGTTGCTGGGGAATTACAGAGGCCAAAGAACATGATGTTTGGTTCGAAGAGGCTGAATTCTGTGGTAAATGCTGCTTTCCAGCGATCATCGGGATGGATGTGAATATTATTATAACCAGACCGAATATCCATTTTCGTGAAGAACTGTGCGTTGTGCAGGCGTGCGACGAGGGAAATAGGGAGTGGGAGCGGATAAGCGTTCTTGACTGTCCAATCATTGATGTAGCGATAATCTTGACAGGGACACAATTCTCCACTCTTCTTTCCCACAAAGAAGAAGCCACTAGCTTGGGGTGACTTCGATTCTGAGATGAAGCCTTTTGCAATGTTTTCGTCGATAAATGTTTTGATGGCAGCGCGTTCTTTTTCCGATAGCAGGTAAACCTTAGACATGTGAGGGATAAAACCAGGTTTAGTATCAATCCAATGATCAATACCAGGGCGTTCAGGGGTAGTTTGTTTAGTCCGTCTTTGGCAAAGACATCCGCAAAATTGTGCAAATATTTTGGGACCAATTCTTCGAAAGATTTCTTTTTCTTCTCCTTCTCATCCATCGCGAATTCCTGAGCTGTATTACTGTATTTCGGGGGAGGAAGGGAGATTGTAGAGTAGGAGTAGTTGGGGAGTTGTTCGAGTCGGGAAGTTCAATCATGTGTGAGGGGTGTATCCATGGATACTTCTTCGATGATTCTCATACTAACTCCATCTGTGTCATATTCCACAAGGAATTCTCCATCTCCAAGCTCGTAAGAGGAAATTTCACGTACTTCTGGCGCGTGCCAGACATCTTGCATAGTGTTGAATTGGTCATCATCCTCTGTTGGGATCAACGAGGGCACAGGTTCTTCTTCTTCATCGGGAATGTCTTCAATTGAAGCTGAAGGAGTATGTTGAAGAGTTTTCAGAGGAACATAAAACTTGGATAGTTTTGGTACATTCGTATCCCATCCGAGGATTTCTTCTTCTGCTTTTCTTTTCCATACTTCTGTTCTTCTATTGGCTGTTGCTCAATAGGTTCTGGTCCGGTCCGATACTTGGACTCGGATTCATTCTTGCATTTTTCTGCGCAAGAAATCGGTGATACTGCTCGCAGCAGTTGTACACGGGGAGTGGAGTTTGTAGTATGTGGCATTTGTACTTCAGGTTCTGGGTCTTTTGGAACATTAGGAATGTTAATAGGAAAGGTGACGAGGGGTCTCGGAAGTTGTGAATTTTGCCATTTCTTGGGATGGCAATGGAAAGCCAGGGGTAGCCCATTCTTTTTTGATCAGTGTCTAAGTCGATTTCAATTTTGTCAGATTTCATCGTTCGAGGGAGGACAAGTATTTCAGTGGCCCAATCTATACTTGGGTTCATTGCGCGTAACCACGGAATTCCCAGAAGGATTTGATCTCTTCATCCTAGTTTAGTGATATTGAACTTTCCATACATGGTTCGTTTGTCAATTTTGACCACTAGGAGACAGTAGTGCATGATCAGCCCTCCTTTGATAAGAGTTCCATCCACTGTAGTAACTTGAAACAGTGTTTTGAGTTTTCATCATGTGATTCGATGGAGTTTCACAAACTCCTCGGAAATGAACGTTCCTGCTGCGCCCGAATCAATAACAGCGGTGGTGTCGACGGATTTTAAGCATGTACGCGAGTGAAGGGTGATGGGAATACGAAGTTCTTTTCTTTCACCTACAGCATGTACAAGCCTTAGTAATACATTGGGAGGAACATACGTTGAATCCGTGTTTCTCCAATTTAAGAATCCTCTATAATCCGCCTTATGGTTTCTTCATCTTCTTCATCTTTGACTTCGGTTTGTCGGAGCGGAGTTTTCTTCTTTCTTTCAGGACAGTTATGAATACGGTGTCCAGTCTTCTTGCATCCGAAGCATTGTCCCTTTTTCATACATTCAGATCTCTCCATATCGGAGATTCAGTCTACGACCATTGCATTTGAATCACGATTGGGTGTGTAACGCGCGTTTCCATAGTTCTTCTTCTTCTGCTGTGGAGCATGGCATGCTCGTAATGCTAGAAGGCGGTGGTGGGAGTTGTCAATGGAAACACATTGCAATACAACGTTACGGAATATCTCTGAGACATCTCCTGGCATGAAAAGCTTGGTTAGGATACCTAGGTTGAGGCCGTCTTGGAAGAATTGAATCTTTGTGGCGTCATCAGTGATGTGGGCCTCAGCTGCAAGTGCCTCAAAGTCAGCGATATAAGTATGAAGATCGCCACTTCCTTGTTTGAGGTCCCTGAGCTTTGTTAATGCGGTCCCTCTGGTATCCACTGGTTCGAAAGCTTCGTTGAAACTTTTCATAAAATCCTTCAATGTCCCGTAACCAACCTTTTGTCCAGAGGAATCAGTTGACTGGGCGTGAGCAAGGAATTGTTCTTTCCAAGATTTGGCATTCTTCTCGGTCATGAAGGATGTAATGAAAATGATCTTCTGCTTGTTGGTGGTGTAGAGCTTTTCGTTAATATCAAAGCATAGATTGCATGATTGGATGAACTCCAGAGAGTTGTCATGATTGATCTCCATCAAAACGGTTGGAGACCGATTTGTATTCAAATTCTTTAGTGGTCGTCATGATGGTGATTCGTCTGGTGAGTTATACTTTCTTGGTGCCTACACGCGCTTCTTGCTGTCCGTTAGGGCTTTATCAGGTTTCCAAGGTTCAGGGTCGAGACTGGACAGTCGACTATCAGGTAGACTTTAATCTTTTGTTACGAACTGGGGTGGCGTCACCAGCGACAGTGAAAAGACACAGTCGATCTGCTGGGAAGTTCTACAATGTCCAGAAGAGGACAAGGTGAAGGTACAAGGAACGTGTTCCAAGTACTATCAAGGGTTCAGCCTCAAAGACAAGTCTAAGAGGTTCTATGAGAATAGAGACTAAGGCTAAGGAGTGCTTAGACTTAGAGACGATTCAAGATGACTTAGGTTGGGGACCTAAGCAAAGGATATTCCAGGTAAAACCCAGTAAGATTAAAGTAAAGTATACAAGTGTAATACAATGTGCTTAAATAGTCAATATGTGCGCACGGACCAAGAGAGACGTGAGAACGTAAGTGCGTATCCAAAGAAGGAAGGCAACTATAGTACAGATGCGTTGAGCATATGAGTCAGAGTCACGTTATGTAATATACAAGTAAAGGAGACAAAGAAGAGAATGAATAGGGGCATGTACGACTGTAACACCAGTAAGCAATCCTGAAACCAATAACCGGCCAGCCTTATCTACTGTGTAGAATCAAGCCAGCCAGTATGCCATCCTGAAACCAATAACAGCCACTTGATCTACTGTTTGTAAAATTCAAGCCGGCTGGTATGCCATCCTGAAACCAATGACTGGCCAGCCTTGATCTACTGTTGTATAATCAAGCCGGCTGGTATGCCATCCTGAAACCAATGACCGGCCAGCCTTGATCTACTGTTGTAGAATCAAGCCGGCTGGTATGCCATCCTGAAACCAATGACCGGCCAGCCTTGATCTACTGTTGTAGAATCAAAGCCAGCCGGTATGCATCCTGAAACCAATGACCGGCCAGCCTTGATTGACTGTTGTAGAATCAAGCCGGCCAGTATGCCATCCTGAAACCAATGACAGCCAGCCTTGATTCTACTATTGTAGAATTAAGCCTACCAGTATGACACAATAGTAGAATCAAGGCTGGCCGATATGCAATTCTGAAACCAATAACCGCCAGGCCTTGATCTACTGCTGTAGGATTAAGCCAGCCGGTATGCAATCCTGAAACCAATGACGGCCAGCCTTGATTTACTAGTGTAAATCAAGCTGGCTGGTATTCTCTTGCAGGCATAAGGCAGCCACTACCACTGCTCTCAATCATGGTAATCCTGATTAATTATTTATCTAATATATATATTAACACTAATTCTACATACTCCAGCCAGCTAATTCTACATCCTGCAGGCATAAGGTTAGCTACTGTTTTCATATTCAATTCCATTATGTATATATCTACATTGATTCTACATATTCCGGCAGCTGGATTCTACATACTCCAGCCAGTGACTGGCGACCATGATTCTACAGCCTTTTGACACATCCGGGGCCAGGGTTCTACATGGAAAAATGACTAAGTATGTGGCGTGGTGCCAGCTCCAACACATCTTCGTCTAACGCATCTCTGCATACTAATAGGTGGTGCCATCAGTAAAATTCACACATTGCTTAGCTTAGCTTTTTTGAGAAATTAAAAAACTTATTTACAACTTATTTGCGTTTATTTACTTGAGCGCATTCAACGAAAAGTAGCGCGCGACAAACAAGTGTGATAATTAGTCGAAATGAAGCGCACACCAAACAGCGCAATAAGGCAGAGATAAGCCATCAAAAGGACACCTTCATCAATTCAAGCAACATAAGTGAAGTAAGTGCTACATATACTCATTGCGGCTACTGTATTAATGAGACGGCATTAAGTACAGTCCATCATGGCAGCTTCAAACATGTTTGATTGTGGGAGAGGAGGAAGCAGCGGCAATGGAGTGATGTCGAGATTAGGGCAGATATGGCGATCCAGGCTGAGGTAGTTGCAGAGGAGGCAGAGGCGATCGCGGAGGGGCAAGGCGGCTCATTGAGCCTTTGGAAAAGGGCAAAGGGGTGGTGTGGGGACAGAGAACGAGACGGAAAGTGACCGTTTTGTCGTCGATAGAATCGAGCCTGTAATGCGACCGTTTCGTCGTCGTCGATAGTATCGAGCTTGTAACGCGAATCCTTCGCATTGTTGCCTGGCATACATCTTCCATACTTGAGTTGCAAGAGGTCTTGTTTCGCAAGTTTTTCTGGGTCGATTTCGTCAAAGGGAGATTCTAGGTCGGGGAACCAGAAAGTCTAGGAGAGTAAAGGCGCTGGGAGCATGATCTTGATGCGGGAGGGTGAGGAAGGTTTGTTTGAAGAAAGAGGAGAAGTTCTGGATGGGAAGGTATTGTGAGCACCGAACTTTTTAGCGTAGCGACCAACGAACTGGCAGAGGTTGAAAGCCCATCCATGAAGACCTGAGCCAAAAGCAACGGTACCCTTGTCTGGGTAGAGCTGGAGGACAGGAGCAATCGTCCAGAACGAGTTCCAGAACAGTAGGTAAGTATACTCAATACGCTGTTGGGAAAGTCAGCAGCTACACAGGTTGAGCGAGTGCATAGCTCACTAAGCCGAACTCCATCCACAATAGATCTGGAACCACCACAAAACGCCGATACACACAATGTTTTTGTAGAAAAAGTTGACAATCCTACAATCGAAAAGTGTCAGCATCAGCATCAAGCAAAGATATGAAAGAACTAACATAATTCCGTTGCGAGCATAAGACCAGTGACCATGGACAAGAAGCAATTTCTTCAGGAACCGGAACTACTCTATCATAAGTAAAACATCAAAGATGGCGTAAAATCACGCACCTGTGCAATAGCATAGTCCGACGAGTTGACAGCTTGCAGACCCTCCTCACCACTAATGCCGACACCAACGTCCGCAGCCTGGATCATGCTGACATCGTTCGCGCCATCACCAATAGCGAGGGTCATCACGCCGAGACCATCCTTGACCATCTTCACCACAAGCGCTTTCTGTAGCGGAGAAACACGGCAAACAGATGACGCCCTCGCATTGGGTAGCAAGACGGAGAAGAAGAGCCTTGTGGTCGTCATCATGAAGGGCGTGATCCAGCGCAGCACCATCAATGACAAGTACAAATCCCCCAGTACGATCGCCATTGTTGTCTCCGACGATATCACGGACCCCCGTGCTTAGCCGCCGCATGGGGAAGGCGCTGGCTGATTCTGTGGATGGTGATTTAGGCGTGCAAGTGACGATGCCATGTTCATCGAGTATGCCACTGTCTGGGAAGAATTCCTCTACGGCCTGAATCATCTGTTGTTGAACCGGGTGGTCGCTACCGCGGATGATGATGATATTGGACTCTTCGGCGATGAGATTCGTACTGCGCCCGATAGCTGCATCAAAGGTCTGTGAGACCGACTCCTGAAAAGGGGATAAATACACACCGATGGCAGTCTCAAGCTTGTCGCCAGTAGCAACCCAAATCTTGATACCCGCGACTTTGAGATCAGCAATTGTCTCTGGCACACCATCCTGGAGGCGATCTTCAATGGCAGTGGCACCAAGCAGTCGCAGCTCACGCTCCATCTCATCACAAACCGGCCTCAACCTTGCCTTCACAATCATCCAGGCAGTAGAGGCTTCATGATAGCGTTCAGACCAGGCCTCATACTCATCATCTGTAAAACCCTTTAGCCAAGTGGGTGGGAGCACGAGCTAAATCCGACTCACCCTGAATAACCTTGTAAGCCAAGTCAACGTCCTCAGCCCAGCATTCACAAAAGTCCTCCAGATGCGCCTCAGTCGTTCTTTTCAAATCATCTCCACCAGCCTTGAGCCGCTCAAAGATGACGTTATCTGCTCCTTTCGTAAGCAAAAAACAGTCTGCCGTCTTGATCATCCAATTCTTGACGATGACGCCATTCGCTTCCGTGCGCTCGTGAACTCCAGGATATTAAGCAGCTCATACCGCTCTTCCTTCGAGAAGGTGTTTGCAAAAGCAGTTTCTCCTTCTCACGTCCGCGAAAGATGAACCAGCATCCGCAGCGGCTTGAACGAGGGCAGCTTCGTCAGGTGATTGTGCTTTGTACTCAATGGCACCTGTTCGCAGGGTCGACAGCAGTGAGAACGGTATGACAAAGTGCCAGGACGGAGAAAAAAGCCGTTAAGCGAGCGTGCTAAAGCACGGTCGACCTTGTTAATGATGACGACGGGTTTGATACGCTCCGTAAGTGCTTGACAAAGCACCATCTCTGTCTGCACGCAGACACCTTCGATACAGTCGACGACGACGAGAGCACTGTCAGTGACACGGAGAGCAGCTGTGACTTCTGATGAGAAGTCGACATGACCTGGTGGGGTAGTTGAAGCGGGGGACATCCATAGGGATGTGGTAGACCAATATTGGAGCGCTCGACAGGATGATCATAGATTGGAAAAGTCAGTTGCTGGGGGTCGGCTAATACATGATTAAATATGAGTTGTGAATGATGAAGGACGGGTTGCTTACACGTGTACGACGAGGGTGAGTGTCTTGCGGTCATGTGAGGATAAAAACGAAAGGAGACGCATATGGAGGGAGTTGAAAGGCGTCAACGATTGCACTGTGCAGCGGGCTCAGGAACACCGTCATTGACCATGGTCAATGCTTGGTTTCTGACTCGACGAACGGCTGGACTTCGTGGATGCCTCGACAGCGAGTTCAGGGTTCTGTGTGCGAGCGAATCGAGATAGGCATCCGTCTGCTGCAGCAAGTGGGTGATGCACGTATCCTTTGCTGTATCGATAAGCTTCATATATGCCTCCTCATCATCCACTTTGAGCACCTTCAAACACTCCTTCGAAGTTGAGGAGGGCCCGAAGTTCACGAATGTTGTTCTGAAGGGGGTATATGGAGGATGAGGCGGTACCTAGGACCTAATTAGCAGCGGACCAATAATTAAATTGAGGACCCACCTATGTCATCCAGTCAGGACGCTATCTCGAAGGCGTGTGATCAGCATATTTGTTGACATAAAAAATGAGTCGAAAGTATCAAGAGAATGGTAAAACTTGAGGTGTGAGGAATATACTCGGAACCGTAGATAGGTATTCAGGTGTGCTGCACGGAAGACCGTCTCGATATGAATAACCGCAATATTCTTCGAGCCGTCCTCGTGGAAGCTTGGAGCGACCATCCACATACCAGTGTTTTCATCAGGATCATCGCTGATCTTCTCAAACCAGTGTATGAGAGCGCATGGATACACTTCCCAGTTGTGGTTTAAATGAAAAAACAAATGACTCTGCAACTTTCGAGTCCTCGCATCCCTTCAGCATCTGAACCAGTATTGATGAATATACAATCATTGCGTGGTACTCGTTCCGCCAGAGTGGACATGCGCGAATGTGTTCGCGTCGCATGCCACCAATGCCACTTGGATCACTGGGGCGTGAAACGTCGCAGCAGCAGAATTGAAGACACGAAGCTTCCCTTCATGGCGAGGTAATCGAGCAGCTGGATGTCTTCAGGGTTGCGGGCATCATCCAGATTGAGCTGGAGAGAACAGAAGTGACGAATGAGGCGTCATAGATCTGGAACGGCAACTTCATGTGCCAATGCTGCTACTGTCTGAGCCCGTTTTCGTTCTGTGTGATACAGTGATGAGGATCAAGTTTAAACATTGCAGAGGTTACTTACGGGGAGTTCTCGCGAGTGCTACAGAAGCAAGTACCGTTGGACCATCAACTATTTCGCCGTCGTCAATGTCGATTCCAGGTTGTGGTTCAACCACATCGGCATCTGGTTGCAGTGCAATATCAGGGACGACTCGTTCATTTTCATCTGCCAATGTATATTGTTGTTGAGTATGCGAGAGAAGACGGTTCAGAGAAAGAAAACATTCAGACTTACCGAGAGCAGCTAATGCACTTGTTAAGATAGTGCCAGTGAGCATCCCTCGCGCATCAAAGTCCACGCGGGATGCTGCGAGCTTATCAAGGCGCTGATTGGTCACAAGCATCTGACCAAGAGCATTGTGCCTGCTTGACCACCGCCAAGGCTCCTTTACTGCCTTGATGTGCTTTGATTCTGTTATTGATGAGCATAGTCCGTTTGGGGCACAAGAGTCAGATCATGTCCGAGTAGTGAGTCATTGAGTGCTGACGGGGGAGCGAGAAGGTGGGAACGACGACATCAAATACCTTGTGATATTGATGAAAATGACGAAGTGGCATCTTGGATTTGAGTCAAGGTATCTTCGGTAATGACGTTGCGCCGGACAAGGTAACAGAATTCCAACAACGCACGAAATGCGCGTACCATGTCTGAGGTACGTGGCCTTCGATAGCTGGAAGAAAAACTTTCATCAGCGCTTTCGAATCATCGCCTGTCCACTGTTTAAAGTCGCGACCTTGAGAAATCGTTTGTAGACCAGAGAATGATGCTACAGCAGCAACTCTAACATGTTGTTAGAGAATGTCGAGCCCCTTCAGTGACAAACTCCGTACTATACGGGTCACCCGACCCACATAATATCCCGTCAAAGACGGGCCAGCGGATGATGGGCCGAGGTTATGTATATCCTCGATGTTGACGGATGGGCCGGGGGAATATTATTTCCGATGGAGACGGGTGGGCCGGGAGACTTATATTTTCGGGAGAGACGGGTGGGCCGAGGGAAACATGATTTCTAATGTTGACGGATGGGCCAGGGGATATAATCCCCGACAGAGATGGGTGGGCTCATCTGGGTAGTATGTAGAGTAGGATATTATAGACAGCTGGGCTGAAGAGAGATGCAAGGCAAATATTATTGCATAGACGGTGGGCCGAGGTAAGAGAATATTACATATACGGGTGGGCCGAGGTGAGAGAATATTACATATACGGGTGGGCCAAGGTGAGAGAATATTACATATACGGGTGGGCCGAGGGTGCAGTAAAATATTTATTGCATAGACGGGTGGGCCGATGTGGGGGAATTTTACATAGACGGGTGGGCCGAGGTAAAATATATTACATATACGGGTGGGCCTAGATATGTATCATAAAGACGTACAGCTGATGTAGCCACCAGAGAATCAAACACATAGGATACATGCACCCTATGAGTGCATATACCTACCATCAACCACCAAAATCTAAACCCTGAAGCACAAAAACCTGAATTCATCATGTCTGACATTCATCGATAATTGAGGTGCCGGGTGCCGGGTACCAAGTCCCGAATCCAGGAACTCAAAACTGGAGATGCAAACTAGAGATTTCCTGAATTCCAGATACCCGGACACCCGAAACACAACACACAAGGTGAAAGATTTAAAGTCCATGTGTGGAGTCATCTAGTGCCGAGTGCCGGGTGCAGGTGCAGAGTACCGAAACTAGAAACTAGAAACTCGAGATTTGAGACAAAACAGACATCTACCAAAAATGTGTGGATCAAAGTTTTGTTGTTGCCTGACATGTGTCTGAGTCCCGAGGACCGAACCCCGAAATTGTAGACTACCAGATTTCGGGATTTGGGGTTCGGCACTCGAGATTCAAGATTTGAGATGAAAAAGATATCTACCAAAAATGTGTAGATCAAAGTCATTTTATTGCCTCACACTGTTTTCGGTCTCAAGTGCAAAAGCCAGAGTACCGAACTGCGAACCCCTAAATAGTAGACTACCAGATTTTGGAGTTTGGAGTTCGGCACTTAGAATGTGTGGATCAATAGGTGTCTATTGCCTCACATTGTTCTGAGTCCGAGTGGCGAGTGCTGGGTGCCGGGGTTCAGGGATCAGCACTGACAATATGTTGCTCAAGATCTTTCACATTATGAGTACCAAGTCCCGAGTGCCGAGTGCCGAGTGCCGGGTGCCGGGTGCCGGAGCTCGGAAGTCCCGAGTCCCGAGTGCCGGGTGCCGGAGTTCGGGGTTCGGCACATACAATATGTGGATCGAGGACTTTCACATTGTTTTGACTGCCGAACCCCGAGCTCCGGCACCCGGGAGTTAGCACAATGTGAGGCAATACCATAATATTGATTTACACATGTTGAGTGCCGAACCCCGAGCTCCGGCACCTGGGAGCGAGCACAATGTGAGCAATACCATGAGGTCATTAGATTTACACAAGTTGAGTGCCGAACCCCGAGCTCCGGCACCCGGGAGCTAGCACAATGTGAGGCAATACCAGAATATTGATTTACACATGTTGAGTGCCGAACCCCGAGCTCCGGCACCCGGGAGCTAGCACATGTGAGGCAATACCAATATTGATTTACACATGTTGAGTGCCGAACCCCGAGCTCCGGCACCCGGGAGCTAGCACAATGTGAGGCAATACCATAATATTGATTTACACATGTTGAGTGCCGAACCCCGAGCTCCGGCACCCGGGAGTTAGCACAATGTGAGGCAATACCATAATATTGATTTACACATGTTGAGTGCCGAACCCCGAGCTCCGGCACCCGGGAGTTAGCACAATGTGAGGCAATACCATAATATTGATTTACACATTGAGTGCCGAACCCCGAGCTCCGGCACCCGGGAGCTAGCACAATGTGAGGCAATACCATGATATTGATTTACACAAGTTGAGTGCGAACCCCGAGCTCCGGCCGGCACTCGGTGTTCGGCACTCAACTTGTGTAAATAAATATCATGGTATTGCCTCACATTGTGCACTCCCGGGTGCCGGAGCTCGGGGTTCGGCACTCAACTTGTGTAAATCAATATCATGGTATTGCCTCACATTGTGCTAACTCCCGGGTGCGGAGCTCGGTTCGGCACTCAACTTGTGTAAATCAAACTCATGTATTGCCTCACATTGTTGCTAGCTCCGGGTGCCGGAGCTCGGGGTTCGGCACTCCACATGTGTAAAGGTGTGAAAATATATGGATCGATATCTGTCTCAGTGTTATGAGTACCACGTCCCGAGTCCCGAGTGCCGGGTGCCGGAGTTCGGGGTTCGGCATTCAACATGTGTACATCGATATCTTTGTATTGACTCACAATGTTCTCACTCCTGGGTGCTGGGGTTCGGGGTTGGGTGGTTAAATATGTGGATCAATATCTTTCACATGGTTATGAGTCCCGAGTCCAGATTCCCAACTGCCGGGTGCCGGAGTTCGGGGTTCGGCACTCCCAACGTGTAAATCAATATCTTGGTATTGCCTCACATGTTTCTCACTCCCGGGTGCCGGGGTTCGGGGGTCAGTGATAGAAAATGTGCATCGACATCTTTCACATTGTTATAAGTTCCAAGGCCCGAGTCCCGAGTGCCGGGTGCCGGAGTTCGGGGTTCGGCACTGAACATGTGTAAATCAATATCTTTGTATTGCCTCATATTGTTCTAACTCCCGAGTGCCGGAGTTCGGGGTTCAGCACATCAAATATGTGGATCGATATCTGTCACATGGTGATGAGTCCCAACTCCAGGGTCCTGGGGTCCAGGGTTCGGCACTTCAGATATATGGAATGATGTTTCACAATGTGACCCGGCACCCGGCACAAGGTAACTCGACAGAGATGTTTCAAATTGTTTAAATTGTGTGTTGTGGTTTCAGGTAGCTGGATATCCGGAAGTCGCGAAATATCAATTGTGAATCTCCATTGTCCAGTTCCGGATGTCAGGACTTGGCATCCAGCACTGACATTCATTCAAACATTGTATATACATCTATGAACCTACAATTATGTAGCCATTTCACCCTCATCAGCAGAGGGTTCAACCTTCACCTCAACATCCATATCATCAGAATCATATTCTGGGACAAGGTTGCCCGGATCATCTGGGTCCACAAGTTCGCCGGACGTTTGTGGACCCTCAGGCTGAATCTGGCTCAGCTCAAATATGAGACCCTCAATGATAGATGCAGGCTGGACTTTCGGAGATGGAGGCTCCATTCCTGCCATATCCAAGTCAATGAGGGGAGCAAGTGCAGATGGGAGGGGTGAGATGGCCAGGGGGACGGATTGATCAAGCAAAAAGGTTGCATTGACAGGAGAGTCGGGAAGTGGAAATGAAGGGTGCCGGTCCATGACTTTGCGACGAAGGCCCTCATGGAGGCGTTGCAGGGAATCAATCTTACCATCCTGCTCCGCCACACGAGCCTCAAGAAGAGCAATTCGAGCGGCACCATCCCGAATCGCAATTGCCATGGAATGGAGATCCGGCATGGGCACATCGAGTGCCGGACGAGGCACTGGGGCGCTTGAAGACGGAATAGCTAAGTGAAAGATAAGGTCAGATGGTCATAGACAATTGGGGTGACTCACAAGCTGGTGCAGGTGCAGGTGTCTTGGGGGCAGTGATTGTCTTGCTGCGCCCACGGGACTGTGCCTTGGGTGTGGTAACAGCAGGGACAGCTGGAGTGCCGGAGGGGCCACGAGATTGACTGCGAGTTCGGGCTTTGGACTGCGAGGCAGCCGGCGCATTGGAGGGAGCTCTGGAAGGTGTCCTGGAGCGAGCCTGCCGGGTGGTTGACTTCCCTCGAATACGTTTTGGCGGGGATCCCATGGATGCTGGGACACATTTGATCTTCTTGGTGGCGCAGCGGACGCACGACAAACATGGGGCACGGGTCCTCCTGTCCAACCGAGTGGCGCAGGGCCACTTCTCCTGGGTGCAATAATGGCAGGGGTTGTTCTGTGGGTTCCATTAGTTGATGGACTCATTGGAATTCATTAGAGTACTCACTGGGCCGGGAATGAGAATATCACCTGTATCCATGACTGCAGGTTCCTCAGCCGGAGTGCTGGACATTGCCTGGGGGGTCTCACAACCTCCGGACGACTGCCGGAGGTGGCCTGACAATGGGTAAGTACAGGCGGGAGGTCCGGACAAAGAATCATGACTCACCATCACCTTGGGTGGACTGCCGGCAATGAGCTGATGATATATAAGCATTTTTCCAAGTGCCGGACAACTAAATATTACTTACTGAAGCAGGACCAAACAATTGCTTCTTTGGGGAACGTGGTGAACGAGGGGAATGAGGCGTCCCTACACCAATTGTGGAAGGCCGGGGAACGTTGAGCGCCGGCACTCCACTCGAAATAGGCTACAGAAAATTGAGAGAATGAAAACAATGAGCTGGACGACATACCTGAACAATTGTGTCTTCATCATCTTCCGACTCCACAAGCACATTCTGCTTGACATGGCGAGTTGCCTTGACCCGCTTGCGACCCTTCTTGGCCGACTTCGGAGGTGAGGAAGAGTGTCCGGACATCATGGGGGACTTCCTCTTCCTGCTCCCTTCCACCTCCGGCTCTGGGTCAGCAACAACCGCCTTACCTTTTCCTTTGTCCCGGAGCTCGGAGGTGGCGTGGGTGGAAGAACCAGCGACATTGCCGGCGATGACGGGTGGGGAGGGAAGGTCCACAGTGATTGGGCCAATGGAAGGGTTAGGCATGACAGGGAGATCACCTGAATGGTCACCTAACGCCTCCCAGGCGCGAATCTTGCTGCGCCAGGAGTGTTTCAACACCCGGGGGTCATCATGACCGATGCTGTGCCAGTTGGGCCACACCCGGGGAGTCATGGACCTGACTCTCATCAACTCCTTGGAGCAGGATGCAATGATGCCGGGCATGTAAGGCCCTTTCTCATGCTCCCGGACAATCTCAGCCTACCCAGATCTAGAAAAACCAAAAGTAAAATTAACACATGAATGGTACTTACCACAAGATTAGTGACTTGTGCTGTCAGAGCAAGGTGGGCTTGGCCAGTGCCGGCAGGCATGAGCCGAGCCCCGGCGATGATGCCCACAATCTGAGCAGTGGTTGCCTTGAGACTGGCCAAAGAGGTTTCAACTGAAGTAGACATTTGGATTGACTTGAAAGATGTGAAAAGCTTGAGATAAGTTTGAAATCTGTGATCACTTGGATGAAGTTTCAAAAGAAACCAGACAATTGAAGGACAATCTTGATAAGCGTTGATTGTTTGTCTTTGTTTGGTCCTTGGTTCAACTTTCGGCGTTGCCAGCCATGTGTTGAACTTCGAAGTTATCAGTTATCAATCAGTTTGATCAGTTGATCAGACATCATGAGATCTCAACCAGCAGTCAGATTTTATGAACCTCTGGTCACTGAATACAACTCAATGGATGTGGATGACTCAACCGACTCCCGGATTCACTGGTATGTTGTGCTTTCAGTACAGCTCTCAATTGACCAGAGATGGACCAGATCACTGGATGATGTATACCTTGGGCCGGATGATGAGACTGAGTCCCGGATTTCATCAGGTATGTGTTTGCTTTGATGTATCTTACAGCTGACTGGACATTTATTAGATCCATGTGAAGATGTATACCTTGGGCCGGATGATGAATCGACTATGATTCTGGGTCATCAGGTGTTCCGAATGTCTTGGATGCAGTTCCTGGTAGGTTTCTCATTCACATTTAGATATCCAACTGTGGATGTTCATTCAATCCATCCAGATCATTATGCCCGCTCAGCCTGAGGAACTGCCTTTGTTCAACGATCTGGACTTGTACCTAGGGCCTGATGATGATCTTATGATTGTGATGAAGCACCGGAATGTGCTGATGTTGAGATTGATGCTCCAGCTATCCCAGGAATAGCAATTCCCAGGTGAGTTCATTCATACCATCTCATTTTTATTGTTGATGTGATGTCCCAAGCACATGCAACACCTCCTAAACGTCAGTCCCCCATACCGGAACTCACAATGAAGACCTGCCATGCCATGCTTAGGGAGTTCATGCCCTAGGGTCATATGATCAAACAGAATGTGAAGCATTTAATTGTTCATCATGTATCTTTCTGCTAATTTTCTTGAAGTTGAATCAATTCTGGATCGCCTGGACCATTACCAACAGCATCATGGCCATCTTCTGGAGCCTACCGTACATCAACTCCTCGGGCTGACCAACCATTCCGAGTGGCTTGGGCTGACACATCCGACAAACTCAGAAGAGCTGATATGGACCTCCGGAGGTTGCAAAGGGCCAAACAGATGAGCTCTGAATTGCTGCTTGTATTAGATACCCTCATTGAAAAGTGTGATGATCAACCCCATATGTAAATATTTGGATATTCATTCCACATACTTACATCATGTGAACCACTGAATTTTTCATGTATAACAATGACATTTCCAATTGATTTTAGATGATGCACACACCCAATTGTCCACATTCCAACAGCCAATTATTGATTCCCAGGGTCCGGAGCTCGGTGATTGGGATACATCCGGAACTCGGTGATCAGGTTTCGTGATATTTGGATATTCATTCACATACTTACATCATGTGAACCACTGAATTTTTCATGTATAACAATGACAGTTCCAATGTATTTTAGATGATGCACAAACCCTAATCTCTAATACCAACTACCAATGATTGATACCTGGTGCCGGACCTCAGTGATCGGGAGCCGTCCGAACTCGGTGCTTAGGATTCAACATTTTGGAAGTGGGACACTGTGTTTTGAGAAGTGTGACAAATGATGAAAATGTGGTAAACATGGGGCAGTTTGGTATATGTACATTATTTCCTTCCCCTTGCCCTGGTTACTCGAAGTGTACTCTCTACCGGCTTTTGAGACTTACTCCGGGTGGTCCTTGCGGATGGTTCAATGACAGCTTTCTTGCCCTGTATACTCCTTGGTTCCGGCGATGCGTTCCTCTCTTCCACTTCCTCAGTCAACCCGGCCAGGAGGTCGCCCATCCGTGATGTCAAAAGTTCACCTGCCTTGGCCGGCCTGGCCAGGCGAGGCTCCGGCATTGAACATGGAACTTCTGTCTCCTTGGGTGCTGAAGATGGGTGTGCTATTTGTCTGGGTTTCTTCAGTGGGGATTGACCATCAGCCGAGTCATCATCAATGTCATCCTCCTTGTCATGAGTTTCACTGTCAGTATCACTCTCAGCTTCGGTTGATGGATCCCGGGGCCTTCAGAGAGTTCCACTCTGCTGCATTCTCACTTGACGAGTCAGATGCGATGGCGACTTGCCGGATACCACAGATGGTACCATGTCCCCATCCTTGTTCTTCCATGCTTTGAACAGGAATGTTGAATCTTTTCCTGTTTCCTGCTGAGCATACCAGAAATTGAGCAAGGCTGTCGTGTCCCAGTTTTGCAACTTTGAAGGCTCCTTCAGGTCAATATCTGCTGGAAGATACTTCCTTGCCACAAAGTCATCCTGACTTTGTATGAGGGCACTCCATGGCACGACAGCCTTGTCATTCCCGGAACATATTCCTGTGTCCACGCATTCAGCAACATCTCGGATGTTGCCACGAAAGACTCACTGTAGTGCGATGTAAGAAACGCCCTGACTATGGCTTTCTTCTCCTCAAGTTTTGTTTCCGTGATGTCTGGAAGCAACGGCATCCCATTTCCATCTGTGTCGAGTTCAAAAGCTGGTTTTCTGACTCTTTTGCGACCTCCCTTGACCTGTCGTCCTCCGTCCTGTGCCCCGGCACCTATCATTGTGATGATCAACAAATTCATTCTTGCATCCAAAGTTCAAACACTCACCGAACTGTTCCTGGGCGTACTCCTGCCATACTGGCTCAATGTCCTCCCAGTCCTTTGTCTTCATGAAGCTGTCCCCATCTCCTAATGCCTCATTATCATCATGCCTGCACACATATATTGAGATCCAAGATCAGCGATGACAGACACAATTGACTTACATCCCCAACAGAACCTCTCCCTGTTCATTCTTCCAAGCTGACAACACAAAAACTCTCATCCCGCATTTCCTCCACATCTCTTTCGAAAAGTGCTCCATATATGCCGGTCCCTTCTTACGAGCAACTTCTGCTTGTATCTCTGGAGGAGGAAAGCTGTTTGACCATTCTTCCGCTGTTTCTTTTGCCTTCTCCAACTGTCATCGTCCAATTCAGCCATGACTCTCTTCACAGCCCCCTGATAATGTTTGAACATACCAGGATCTCCCGGCTTTGCCCCGGACTCGTCCTCAATCCTCTTTAGCACCTCTTCGCGCTTCTGCTGGTAGACCACCATCCTAGGCGTCCATTTCCTCCCATACTTTATCATGTCCTTCCTTTCCTTCTTTTCTTGTTGTTGAACAACCAAGTCTTATACATCTGAGAGTTGATGGAAGAATAAGATGTTAAAATTGTAGTTTTTCAACACAACGAAGATGCATCACCTGCTTCCTCTTTTTCCATTGTCCTTGGTCGACTTTAGGAGCAAACAACCTGGCTGCCCTGGCAATTGCAGTGAAAACCCCTCGCTTCTCACCCCTTTTGGCCGCGGTCCACTCAGGAAGGTAGTTCTTCAACTCCGAAATTTCGTTTTCCGTGAGCTTCTGTGTCTGTGGTTGACGTGCCCTATTTCTGCCGGAAGTCATGTGAGTGGAATGACCCGTCCTTGCCATGGTGAATCAAATTGCAGAATGGGCTGAGGATAAGCAAGGTGGAAGTATGAACGAATTGTCAGAAGTTGATCTTTGACAAAAGCCTAACAGTAGCTTAATTGAGCTATATTGGTCCCGAAGCCATAAATGGACATAAATTTGTAATGAGTCGGCAGGACAGTATGACACCACAATGTAATAAAAATTCATTCCACCTGAGCAGATGCTTTGCTTGCAACATTAGCATTATAAAATAAGATGAAGATAGGTAGATGCACCCCATTGCAAAAATCCCACAGGGTAGAAGCAAGGGGCAGCAAAGGTAGAAAGATTTGGGTCAAGGTCCCACTTGCAAGCACAAGATGACGAGCCTACAGGTCCATGCCTCACTCTCCCCCAGAATCACCAACACTTCAGCCTGTTCAGGCACCACCTCCTTGGGATGACTTTCCTGACAATACTTACGAGCAAGACCAAGGCTCATTTGAGCCATTGCAACTCCCAAAAACCATGGCAAGTTCATGTTAAATGTTGGAGTGTCATTCAAACTATAGCTCAATATAAAAAATGCAGAGTCAAAATGACTACCTCAGGCAATGGCTGCCAAGGCAGGAATCATATCTGCATCACCTCCTGGATTGAGAAGCTCCACCAGAAGACAGGAGATGCATCATCTGCCACCAGGATGGGGTCTACAAATGTCAAGATTGTCTTGGCGAGCCTCTCTATTGCACGGGCTGTTGCAGGAGTCAACATCGTTGCAATCCTTTCCACTGGATCAGTCAATGGAATGGTCAATTCTTCGAGCGGAGTTGTCTCGCTCATGTCGGACTCACCATACACCTTGGGCATGATGGCAAGCAATGTCCGGTGCTCACAGATAGGTGGGATTTGTTCGAAGGAGATGAACCTGAAGACCAGCTTGAGCCCGAAGATCTTCCGTCTGTGTCGGGACCTGAGTTCCAGCTGAAGGAAAACACCATGGTCATCGTTGACAAGTCCGGAGTTCACCGCCTCGAGGTTCGCTGCTGTGATTGTCCAAATGCCATGAGTCCGGACATTCAAATGTTTCGGCATGGATTTTTCCCTGCATCGTTTAACAGGCCGAAGACCGTGTTTACCTTCGGAGTGCTGGATGATTTTCTATTGGACAACCTTGAATGCGGCACCTCCGCAATGAACTATTACAGTAAGCTCCGGCGAATGACCTCGAGCATGTTTCCACACCTTGTTCCGGTAATGCTATTTGTGCTTCATCTAAAGGACATGATGTTGACACAGGCCGTGGCAAGGATCGATACAGAGAGCTCATGAGAGTGCTCGACAGTGGAGGCAGTTGAAGACCATGAAATGGCATGGCTATGGCCATCGTTCTGACATCCCGAACGCAGGAGATCTTGCATTATTTTGCCCGGCATGTCCTCAGCCTGGGATTAATGTATCTTTGTCAGGGGATGAATCACTTGATGAGTGAGTCATGTTCAATACCGAAGTGAACTCGGCGATGATAAGAACTCCAAGCTGGAAATACACCCGGTCATTTGTGATGGACGGAAATTTCAAAGCTGAACACCTGCATCCATTAATCCCCTCGATGAAGTTTGGCTTTCAGATGGGCTTGGATTCATGGTCGGAAAGGACAGGTATAAAATGCATCTTGCGGAGGCTGCTGACACGGTAGAAAAATCGAGCTGCAACAATCACCGGGCGTCAATCAAGCAAATGCGGCGCGGCACAAGCTCGAGTCCACAGGAATCGGGGGAGTTGCCTGCGCCGGCATGGGTGCTTTGTCCCTCACTCGATGGTTGATTTTCAGAAAGGGGAAAGGCAAGCCAAACATGCCAATCGACATTCACTAGTTGACCATGCATCATTTGCAGACAAATGAACATGGACTACGCCATTTGTGAGGCTGCCCAGCACAACATGGAAGGCATTACCAGGGCTGTCACCTTCTATGACATCAATTGTCAATACAACAAGCACTTTCGTGTTCGGGTGGATCGAAGCCGATACCTTGACATGGTACCGGAACTGACCATCATTCCTGGAATTGGGTTGTGGCATGTGCATGGACATCAGGACAGTTGCTATGTCCGATATGCTTCGAATTTTATTGAAGGCATTGGCCGGATTGATGGAGAGATCATGGAGACCCTATGGGCGCGTCTCAACCTGATTTCCCCTGCCGCTCGGGGAATGTCATCCCCACACCGAAAGGAATGTCTTGATTATCAGATGAACAATTCCAATTTCTGCAAGATGATCTGCATGAAAAGGACTCTTTGCCGGAAATACAAGCTGGCGAAGAATGGCATCGCCAAAAGTGGCAAGGCTTTCGACAGACTTGATGAAGCTGCACCCGGCAATTTAAAGACACAATGGTTAGCCAGTGAGATGGTCGCTCAGTCCAAGAGAATCAGGGATCCTGCGGCGATGGATTTATATGAAATCAATATCAAGAAGGGTAAGTTAACATTCTTTGTCTCCATGGAGCTCCAAATTCATTTTTCACTTAGCACCAAGCAAAAAGGAGATCGAGCTTAGACTACTAGAAGCGGGCAATGCCCGTCATGCAGCACCCTCTCGCAGATCTGTGGCAACATGGATATCCATTGGGTTGGCAATTGAAGAGGCTCAAATTGCATTGCTCATCGAGGTCCGCAGAATTGGAAGACGATCGACGGAGACACAGAGATTAGATATTGCCCGGCAACGCGATCGTATCCAAGGCCAGATAGATGAATTCACTCAGTCTGCTCTTACGCATCTTGGAGAGGGATTTGATGCAGATGACGATCCTGACGACTTGAACATAGATATTCTTGATGATATCGATGATGACCCGGCAGATTTCACTGAGACATCTGATGCATGGACAAACTCACCTGAGCTCACCATAATTCCATTGCCATCAAACCTCGGGGTTGAACATTGCAGATGCTGTATGGCAGAGGATCTGATTCCGTTGGAGATGTCGCTTCGTGAAGGGCAGGCCAATGATGCCCTGCACAATCTCCACATTCACTTGTGCAACAAGGCTATCCTGTTCCAAACAACAGTTAGGCAAGCCAAATCTCAAGCCCTAAAAACTCGAGCGTGGTCCCAGGTGACATCAGTGCAGCAGGCAGTATCCCTACATGCCAGTATATATACAAAAACCAGGAAGCAAATGATACAACTTGAGCCGGGGCCAGACCAGCTTCAGAAATACAAACCCCTGCTTTGCAAGCAGCTCAAAATCAGCACTGCCGTCGGTGATCCAAATGCCCAAGGTCAGCGAAACGAGTCCCTCGCTTGGTTCTGGTCAGTGGAAGTCGACATGGAGGGTCCAGAAAATTCATGGAATGAGGAATGTGAGTTCAGGCATGCTTGATATATTCCATGGTGAGCTGACAGGACCCATCCCAAGTTTACCGAGTTCATTGGCTTCGGGCAAAGGCACTATGGGATCAATGGATGGAAGAAATATCATTGGTGCAATCAGAGATGGATTGGACGTGCAACTTTTTCTTGTGGAAGGCAACCCAATGGGGTGCCCGGATGCAGGAATCATTGTTGAAACAACTTCCGGGTCATGCATGCTATGCCGGAAGGCAGTCTCAAATGTATTCCTTACTAGCTCAGGATGCACAGGCAGCATTTCAAGACCTGCAGCCCTCGTTGATCGATGGTGCACATGAATGAATTTGTTTTGCTGATGAAACGCATATTTGACACCCAAACATTGAGTCCCGGGAATTGTCCAGGTCAGCCCATGTTGGAGTTTGAATCTCTAATCCATCCATCAGTGACTCATATCATCAGCTCTTCACCATCTGTCAGTGTCATTCCCAGCGTCACACTCTTGCATTAGCCATGCCTGAAACTCCTGCATCCACATCTGGCACTCCAAATACTGGACATCACTGGCAACCCGTGAAGCTGAACCTTCAAGATATTTCTTGTACTTTGAATATGGCTGCATCGCGCATCCGCGCATGTATCTCTCAATATCAGATGGAGGCTACTAACAACCCTCCCTCTTCTGCCCGGATCATGTACTTTAAAGCCGGGTTGCAATGGGAGATCAATGTAAGTGACTGATTACCGGATGACCGGCTGACTTTTTCGGGCAATGCTGAGATTTCCAACAGACATTTGTTACACCACTCCTGCAGTACTCAGCTGCAAGGAACATTGTTTCTGTTGTTCCAAGCCCCGTCGCTCATGTCCTGACATTGTATCCCATGCTCACCTGGAACACTGTTCCAGACCACATCTTTTCATCCCACCTATGTCAGTTTGATGATGTCGCAGCTCCGGGACATCCATCCCGGATTATTCCCAGCTATGATACTCCATGGTGGATGGGACACACCAAAATTCCAAATGAACCATGGCAATGGGGTCAGATCATGAGGTCCTGTGTCATTCACTACCAGCATTGGATGGAAAATGGAGTTGAGGATGATGGCTTGGTTCTTCCTGAGGAGGTAAATGACTCATCAGGCCCATCAGTGATGGGACTTAAGATGATTCAAGCACGCCTGGTAGCATTGATGGAGGAGCAAGATGAGGGTATCCATGAGAAGATGGCAGAGGTGAAGATGTACACTGACATGCTACAGAGATTGAAGAGAGGCAGGGGAGTGGAGTCCTCTTCACTGTGTTTAGATTAGAATGGTCTTCATTTCATACATGATGTAAAATATTTTATTCTGTCCAAATGATTGTCTTGACTCCCGAATATTTTGTTCCGGATTTTGAGGACTGGATGTCAAGATCCGGATGTAGAGTCCTAAATCCCAAATGCTGAGTGGCGAATGCCCGAGTGCCATGGTACTTAGAGTTTGGGACTCAATTCATGGGACTCGACTTCCGAATGGCAAGATTGCCTCACATATTTCTGAGTGGCAAGTCACGAATCTTAGGTACCGAACCCCGAACCCCAAAATTGTGGACTACCGGATTTCATGGTTTGGGGTTCAGCAATCAAGGTTCGAGATGAAATAGATATCTGTGCGACAGTGCGGGGTTCGGCACTCAACATGTGTGGATCAATAACTTTCACATTAGTCTGAGTGCCAAGTGCCGAGTTCCGGGTTCCGGGGCTTGGTGGCGTTCGGCACTTAACATGTGTGCATCAATATTATTCACAATGTTGTGAGTGCCGAGTTCCGGCTGTCGAGGTTCGCGGTTGGGCACTCAACATATGTGGATCAATAACTTTCACATTATTCTGAGTGCCGAGTCCTGAGTTCCGGGTGCCGGGGCTCAGCAGTCAGCATTCAGCACTTAACATGTGTGCATCAATATCATTCACAATGTTGTGAGTCCCGAGTTCCGGCTGCCGGAGTTCGGGGTTCGGCACTCAACATGTGTGGATTATTCTGAGTGCCGAGTGCCGAGTTCCGGGTGCTGGGGCTCGGCAGTCGGCGTTCGGCACTTAACATGTGTGCATCAATATCATTCACAATGTTGTGTGTCCCGAGTCCCGAGTTCCGGCTGCCGGGGTTTGGGGTTTGGCACTTGATATGTGGGAATCAGTATCTTTCACATTGTTCTAAGTCCCGAGTCCTGACTGCCGGCTGCCGGGGTTCAGGCTTCGGCCCTTAACATATGTGGCTCACTAAATTTCACATGATTCTGAGTGCCAAGTGCCGAGTTCCGGGTTCCAGGGTTCGGCATTTGGCGTTCGGCACTTTACATGTAGGAATCAATATCTTTCTTGTTGTTCTGAGTCCCAAGTCCCGACCGCTGGCTGCCGGGGTTTGGAGTTCAGCCCTCAACATGTGTCGATCAATGACTTGCACATTATTCTGAGTCCCGAGTCCCGAGTGCCGGCTGCCGGGGTTCGGAGTTCGTCATTTATGATATGTGAATTCACATCTTTCACATTGTTCTGAGTCCTGAGTCTTGAGTTCCGGCTGCCGGAGTTTGGGATTTGGCACTCACTATATGTAAATTCATATTTTTTACATTGGTATCAGTCCTGAGTCCCGAGTGCCGGCTGCCGGGGTTCGGTGTTCGGCACTCAAAATGTGTGGATCAAAGTCTGTTGCCTCACATTGTGCTGCCTCACACTTTGCTGAGTCCCGAGTGTGAAGCCTGAATTCGGACTATTGATCATTCAGTCCCGAATTTCGAGGATTGAGTCCCGAGTCCCAAGATACACAGAGTTAGGGACTCAATTCATGGAACTCGACTTCCGATTTGAGTTCCAGAACTGTTGATGCTCTCATTGGTACATGGTATTCGTGTGTTGCTACTAACATGGGTAACAACTCTTTCAACTTCTTTGATCTTTCACACCGTGGTTAGTATGCGGCCTTCGACCATAGCCCATCCACATGAGGGAACCCCGGCATAAATGTGCACAGAATCCCTCATATACCATGCCCAAGCAATCCGATCCCCTTCCCCTCCATCAACCCCATGTCTCACAATTCTTCCCGAAAATGCAATCATACAGCCAGAATCATACCTGAATTCCAGCTGAAGGCTTAGCATACTCATCCAAGCATTAGAATAGTTCCCCACGGTGGTGAGAATATCGAAGCATTCAGGAATCGATAAATGGTCTCAATGATTGGGGGTTTCCCGATTGGAAATGATGGAGAGGCTGTTAAACACGGATGCCCAGTACTGCAGGGTCTCTGGCATCTGTGGCAGTTCCTTGCTCAGTGCCTTATCTCCGAGGTGTGACAAGGCTTGTAACCCTGCAAAATACTGCTGAGGATGCATGACCCTGAGTGCCGCCGATGTGATGGCTGCCGGCCTTGCAATAGCTTTCAGGATATTCTCGGAGGAGGGTCCCTTCAATGATGCGGATACCTCCGGATCTGACAGATTCTATGGGATTGGTGAGTTTGACTCCAGAAATCACCATCTCATCACATCCTACCTCGTGGCCCTGTTGAAACCATGCCGGAGATAAATTGATGCATCCGGGAGTTGACCCAACATTTTCCGAGCCCTGTTTGAACCATTCTTGATTATATCGCCAATTGCCATCAGCCTTTACACTTTTTCGAGGCTTGGACCCAGCAAATTGGTGGCCGCCCTGATTTCCTTCTGTAGGTACCATTTGATATTCAATATCCATTGAGTAACAATCTACACATTACGCACCTGGGTGGTCTCAGTCAGGACGTCTGGAAGGTACCATGCGATGATGGTACCGGAAACATCGATAATTGTGGCAGGTTTGTCCACCAACTTTGTGCCCTCATGGCCAGGAGGACACCTCTCAAGCAACTTCTCCTCTTTCTCCTCATTATGCCCAGTGTTCTTTGGGGATATCAATTTGCTATATCTTGCAATATCAATCTGCATCTTAACTGTCATGAAGGAATTTGAATGATCAAACACATTTTCAACATCTGCAGGAAGACCCACTGGGATTTTTATATGCCTTTATGAGTACATCAGCCAAGCGATCGCACGCCATCACAGATCAGTGTCCAGGTTCGGAGAAGGTATTACTGGTTCTCCTCCAGTCTTCTCTGCATTGAATTTTTGTTCAGTATATGCCCCTGCTTCATGAGTGATGGCCAGGGCCCAAGTGCACCAGATTTTTATGTCACAAGTGGACATGGAAGAAGTGTTCATGTTGCAAGTTGATATTGGGAAATCAGACGCTGAATGCTGGATGTCCAGACTTTGGTGTTAAAGGGGGTGGAGATAGCGAGGATCAGATAAGGGAACCTTGGATGATGTTGGCTTTCAAAGCTGTATTATCATCCATTGCTCAATGAAATACCAGATGATTGGAAGTGTGCTGGATATCTGATATTCATTTGTCGAGACCCGGGTTTGGAACTCCGGAACTTGGTATGCTTCACTCAAATTTCGGGGGTCGGAACTGGGTGTCTCATATTGACTGAATTATGTGTCGAGACCCGGGTCTCGGAACTCGGAACTTGGTATGCTTCATCTGATTTTCGGGGGTCGGAACTGGGTGTCTTGTAGGGCAACACAAGCCTCGCACCACGCTTTCCACATTCTACAAGATAACCTGAGCGCCATAAAGGCCATTTCAAGACATCACTTGCTGCTCCCGGAACTTGGTATGCTTCACTCAAATTTCGGGGGTCGGAACTGGGTGTCTCATATTGACTGAATTATGTGTCGAGACCCAGGTCTCGGAACTTGGAACTTGGTATGCTTCATCTGATTTTCGGGGGTCAGAGCTGGGTGTCTTGTAGGGCAACACAAGCCTCACACCCCAGTTTCCACATTCTACAAGACAACCTAAGCGTCATAAAAGGCCATGTCAAGACAGCACCTGCTGCTCCGGGAACTCAGTAACTGTGATTTATTACCTCCTCTGATTCAGATGATATGCAACTCCCTCAGCTCCGTCATGTCTACCATTATCATACACATGGGCCCACCCGTCTATATTTTATACCACCCTCGGCCCACCCGTCTAATATAATATACTGTACAACACCCTCGGCCCACCTGTCTAATAAATATTTATATAACACTCTCGGCTCACCCGTCTAATACCCGTCTAATTTAATATGTGTCTGGGCCCACCCGTGTATGTGATAACAAGTACCCTTCACATACCTGTCTATTTGATACACATCTACCTTGATACACCCATCTACATGATATCCAACTACCTCGGCCCATCCGTCTACCGGATATTCATGTACATTGGCCCACTCATCTACTCTACATATTCCTTGCATGGGCCCACCTGCTGTCATCAGGAATAATATTCCTCCCGGCCCATCCGTCATCAACAAGGATATTTCTACCATGGGCCCATGGTCCGCTGGCCCGTATCATACGGGATATTATGCACGTCCGTTCACTCGTATAATACGGAGATAGTTCACTGTAATATGTGTCACAGCCCAACTGGTTTGGTCATTAGCACAAAAGATCCGAAGGTAAATTTTGAGTTCTTGATTAACTCGTTCAGTTTCTCCGTCACTTTGGGGATGGAAGGCAGTGGAAAGGGAGTTCTTGTATCCGAGGAGTTTTCCGAGTTCGACTTGGAATCGAGAAGCAAATTGGGGTCTGCAGTCAGATATAATTTTATCATAAAGTCCGTATTTAGCAAAAACTTTGGAAAAGAAAATATCGGCAACACCTTCATTGTCTATTGTTTTGAGGCAAGGTGTGAAAACTACCCCTTCGAAAGGTCATGGTCGACCACGACCATAATACTGTCAAAGCCATCAGAAAGGGGTAAGTCCATGATAAGATTGACTGAGCAGTGGGTGAAGGGTCGATTGGATATAGGAGTGGGAATAGGAAAGAGTGGAGGTGAAGACAGGTGCATGTTTACTCTATTCTGTTGGCAGATGCAACAGCCATCTATGAAGTTCTTGACGAAAGTAGCCAGTTCTGGCCACCAATAGTCGCAAGAGAGTAATTCTTGGGTTTTGTAACATCCAGGATGTCCTGCAGTAGGTGAATCATGATGAAGGGAAGTGAGTTCACAATGTAAAGATACAACCTAGCTTGGGCTGTAGATAAACCACTGCCTAAACTAGTATGTTAGTTTTGCACTCCGTCTAGTCTGCTTCACTTGTAAGAACAAGAGTGTTCGACCCTAAAGGGGGATGCCTATTAGTATGGTCAAGTTCAAGTCTAACTTATGTGCGAAACAAGTGTCGTGGTCAGCGGTAAGTTGCCACAGTCAGCGATGATACCGCCGGAACTAGCATCGTGCGTAGCGGTGCTACCATCGTCGAGATAAGGTCAGTAACAGTTGCGTCGAGCGAGCGATGTCGAGCGGTGGTCTCAGCAGTAGTGGTAAGGTTGCGAGCGGTGCAAGAAAACAGTAAAGAAGTCTGCGGTACTTTCAGCAGTAAAGTAGCGGCGCGTGAGAAGTTCAATCAAAGTAACAGTCAAAAGTCCAGTGGTAACGGAGAACAAGCGTGATGTATTAATGAGCGATAAGGAAACTTTAAAGACTATGTCCACTACTGGGTTGATCCAGAGCTAGACAATAATCCTGACCTATAGTACGTGCAATGGTGTAAAATCAGGTACTGTATCATGCAGGGTATGTTACAATCGTACGTGCCCCTATTCATTTTCTACTTCACTTACCTTGTATATTACGTAACATGACTCTGACTCATATGCTCAACGCATCTGTACTATAGTTGCCTTCCTTCTTTGGATACGCACTTACGTTCTCACACCCTCTTGGTCTGTGTGCACATATTGGCCTATTTAAGCACAGTGTACTTGTAGTAGATTCGCTACTTTAATCTTACTGGGTTTTACCTGGAATCTCCTTCGCTTAGGTCTCCAACCTAAGTCGTCTTGAATCATCTCTAAGTCTAACCACTCCTTAGCCTTAGTCTCTATTCTCGCGGATACCTCTCGGACTTATCCTTGAGGCTGAACCCTTGATCGTACTCGGAACGCGTTCCTTGTACTTTCACCTTGTTCTCTTTTGAACATTGTAAGAACTCCCAGCAGACCGTCTGTGTCTTTTCACTGTCGCTGGTGACGCCACCCCAGTTCGTAACAAAAGATTAAAGTCCATTTTGATCGTCGACTATCCAGTCTTCGACCCTGAACCCTGATCGTCTAGATCAGCAGACTAGCGTACGCTGAGCAGATTGTCAAGAGAAGCCCTCTGACAGAAGAAAGCCCTAACGGACAGCAAGACAGCGCGTGTAGGCACCGAGAAAGTATAACTCACCAGAAGAATCATCAACCATGTCGACCAAAGAATTCGAATACAAGATCGGTCAACCAATTGGTTTTGATGGAGATCGTGATAACTCTCGCGAGTTTATCCAGTCGTGCAACCTGCACTTTGACATCAATGAAAAGCTTTACACCACCGACAAGCAGAAGATCATCTACATAACATCCTTTATGACCGAAAAGAATGCCAAGTCTTGGAAGGAACAATTCCTTGAACACGCCCAATCTACCGACACTTCGGGACAAAAAGTTGGTTATGGGACGATGGTGGATTTTATGAAGAGCTTCAAAGAAGCATTCGAACCAGTGGATACCAGAATGACCGCGCTTACACGCCTTAGAGACCTCAAGCAAGGAACTGGAAATCTTCACACCTATGTCGCCGACTTTGAGGCACTTGCAGCCAAGGCTCATATCACCGATAATGCGACGAAGATCCAGTTCTTCCAAGATGGTCTCAACTGGGGTATCCTCACGAAGCTTTTCAATACGGGAGATGTCTCCGAGATATTCAGAGATGTTGTGCTGCAATGCGTTGCTATTGACAACGCCCATCATCGGCTTAATGCCATGAGGACACGTCATGTTCCACAACAGAAAAAGAAGAACTACGGGAATGCACGGTATATTCCGAACCGTGATTCCAATGCAATGGTCGTGGACCGAATCTCCGATATGGAGAGATCCGAATGCATGAAGAAAGGACAATGCTTCGGATGCAGAAAGACAGGACACCGTATCCATAATTGTCCTGACAGAAAGAAGAAGACTCCACTTAGACAAACTGAAGTCAAAGGAGAAGAAGAAGATGAAGAAACCGTGCGACGGATTGTTGAGGATTTTTGACTTGGAGAAACAAAGACTTGACGTATGTTTCTCCCAATGTATTACTAAGACTTGTACGCGCTGTAGGTGAAAGAAAAGAACTTCGTGTCCCTATCACCCTCCACTCGCGTACTCGCTTAAAATCCGTCGACACCACCGCTGTTATCGACTCAGGAGCAGCAGGCACATTCATCTCAGAAGAGTTTGTGAAACTCCATCAAATCACACGACGAAAACTCAAGGAACCATTTCGAGTTACAACGGCAGATGGGACTCTCATAAAAGGAGGACCAATCACGCATTACTGCCTCCTAGTGGTCAAGATTGACGATCGAACCATGTATGGAAAATTCAATATCACCAAACTAGGAAGGAAAGATCAAATCCTTCTTGGAATTCCTTGGTTACGAGCAATGAACCCAATTATAGATTGGGCTGCTGAAACACTTGTCCTTTCACGGACAGAGAAATCTGATGAAATCGAAATCGATATAGATGAAGACAGACAAAAGAATGGGTTGCCACGATTATTCAATCACCATACCAGATGGCAACATTCCCGTCTTCCGAAACCAAGCATCGCTTCTCCTGCTGATGTTCCAGAAGACCCAGAACCAGAAGTACGTACTCCACGTACTGCAGAACCCACTCCACGTGTACAACTGCCGCGAGCAGTATCACCGATTCCCCGCGCAGAGAAGCGCAAGAATGAATCTGAACCCGAGCATCGGGTCGGACAAGAACCTATTGAGCAACGGCCAATAGAAGAACAGAAACAGGGAAAGAGAAAACCGGAAGAAGAACTCCCAGGGCGAGACACCAATGTACCAAAATTATCCAAGTTCTTCGTTCCCCCGAAAACTCCTTCAGCTTCAATAGAAGAAATCCCTGATACAGAAGAACCCGTGCCCTCGTTGATCCCAACCGAGGATGATGACCAATTCGATACCATGAATGATGTCTGGCATGCGCCGGAAGTACGCGAAATTTCCTCTTACGAGCTCGGAGATGGTGAATTTCTCGTGGAATACGACACTGATGGAGTTAGCATGAGGATCATAGAAGAAGTATCCATGGATACACCATTGACACGTGATGGAACTTCCCAACTCGAACAATCCTCCAACTACTCCACCATTCCCTCTCCACTCCGAAATATAGTAACAAAGCTCAGGAATTCGCCACGGATGAGAAGGAAAAGAAAAAGAAATCCTTTGAAGAATTGGTCCCGGATTATCTACATGACTTCGCAGACGTCTTTGCTAAAGACGGACTGAACAAACTACCCCCAGAACGCCCTGGTATAGATCATCGGATCGATACTAAACCCGGTTTCATTCCTCGAACGTCTAAGGTCTACCCGCTATCGGAAAAAGAACGCGCTGCTGTCAAAACGTTTATCGATGAAAACGTTGCGAAAGGATTCATCTCGGAATCGAAGTCACCTCAAGCCAGTGGCTTCTTCTTTGTGGGAAAGAAAAGTGGAGAACTGCGCCCCTGTCAAGATTATCACTACATCAATGATTGGACAGTCAAGAACGCATATCCGCTTCCACTTCCTATTTCCCTTGTCGCACGACTTCATAACGCACAGTTCTTTACGAAAATGGATATCCGGTCCGGTTATAACAATATTCGCATCCATCCTGATGATAGGTGGAAAGCTGCTTTTACCACGGAATTTGGCCTCTTTGAACCGAACGTCATGTTCTTCGGCCTCTGCAATTCCCCAGCAACTTTTCAAGCATACATGAATCGCACCTTTCAGCAAGAAATCAATGAAGGATGGATGGTTATCTATATGGACGATATCCTGATTTTCTCCACAACAATGGCAGAACACCGTGAACGGACCAGACGAGTTTTGATGAAAATACGAAAAGAACACCTGTTCTTGAAACCGGAGAAATGCACCTTCGATGCAAAAGAAGTGGAATACCTCGGAATGATAATTCGCCCCGGACAAGTTGCTATGGACACCGCCAAGACCAAGGGAATCTCCGAATGGCCAATCCCGAAATCAGTAAAAGATGTTCGGTCATTCCTCGGCTTTTGCAACTTCTACCGCACGTTCATTTCCCACTACTCTGACATCGCCAGACCCCTTATCGATTTAACGAAGAAAGATAAGGCATTTGAATGGTCAACCGAATGTATGGACACCTTCGAAGAATTGAAACGACGCTTCACTTCCCAACCGGTACTCCGTAACCCTGATCCTTCACGCAATTTGCCATTGCTACCGACGCTTCGCTCGTAGCAACCGGCGGAGTTCTCCTGCAGACTGATGAGAATGGTGTTTATCATCCATGTGCATATCTCTCACAGTCTTTGAACCCTGCGGAACGCAATTACCAGATCTTTGATAGGGAACTCCTTGCATGATCGGGCATTGAACGAATGGCGTCATTATCTCGAAGGAAACCCACACCCCGTCCTGGTATTCACCGACCATAAGAACCTTCTGTACTTTAGAAGTGCACAGAAGCTTACCCGTCGCCAAGCACGTTGGCAATTGATTTTGTCTATTTACGACATCGAATTGCATCACGTTGCAGGTACTAAATTAGCAGTACCTGATGCACTATCTCGCCGGCCTGATTATGACTCTGGCAAAGACGATAACGAAGATCAAACCCTCCTCCCTGATGCTCTATTCGTTCGTCTTATCGACACCGACTTGAAGGATGTACTGTCATCCTCTGACCCCCTTGACGATCCTGTCTTCAAGACAGCGTCTGATGCCCTTGATGGAGTGTGCCTTCCTCCTATGAAATCGGCACTCTCCGATTGGAAGATTGAGGAGAACGTCCTCTATTTTAAAAATCGCGCCTATATTCCGCCGGCGCATCGCTCTGATATCCTGAAGTGGTATCATGATCATCCTACCGCGGGTCATCCCGGTAGATTCAAAACTGAAGAACTAGTGAAACGGGAAGCCTGGTGGCCTGCTATGGGCTCTTATATTCGAAAATACGTTGAGGGTTGCGCCCTTTGTCAGCAAATGAAAGCGGATACACATCCTGTTCGGCCCCCGCTTACGCCTATTCCCTCATCGGCTGTTCGCCCGTTCTCTCAGGTCTCTGTCGACCTTATCACTGACCTCCCTGTCTCTGGAGGCTTTGACAGTATCATGGTCGTGGTAGACCATGGCCTTACGAAGGGGGTAATTATTACCCTTGTTTGAAAACCATCACCTCAGAAGGCGTTGCTAAGCTATTTTTGAAACACGTATACCGACGATTTGGACTCCACGACAAAGTTATCTCGGATCGAGGACCGCAATTCTTATCTCGCTTCTCAAAGGAACTTGCCCGACTTCTCGACTACGTCATCGCTCCATCCACGGCTTACCACCCACAGACTGATGGTCAAACTGAAAGACTAAATCAAGAACTTGAAACATACCTCCGCATTTACTGCCGTAACAACCCCGAAGATTGGGTAGAACACCTACCAATCGCCGAATTCGTCCACAACCACCGAAAACACGATGCAAGAAATGCATCACCCTTCTATTTGATGATGGGATATGAACCACGCGCTATCCCTCATCTGATCCCTGATTCATCCGTCCCCGCAGCAGAAGATCGAGTACGATCTTTGCAGAAGATAAGAGAAGAAGCAATCGCCTGTCACAACATTGCCATGCAGACAATGGCCGAACGATCCCGAGGAGATAAGTACACCCCATGGAAGATCGGAGATAAGGTTTGGCTATCCGCCGCTAATCTTAGACTTAAACTCCCATCGAGGAAATTGGCACCGAAACGATACGGACCTTTCCCGATCATCGATGTCTTATCTCCTATCACGTTCACGCTCAAACTCCCTCTGCAATGGAAGATCCACCCCACATTCCATGCTTCTGTCTTATCATCCTATAGCGAAACGGACGTACATGGCCCGAACTTCCCTGAACCACCCCCTGACATCATTGAAGAAGAAGAAGAATATGAAATCGAAGCGATTCTTTCTCATAAAGGAACCGGCAATCGCCGACGTTATCTTGTTTCATGGAAAGGATACTCATTGGGAGATAACGAATGGCTCCCAGAAAAGAATTTGAAGAACTCCGCTCGAATCCTAAATGCTTATAAGAAGCAACACGCCCTCTGATTATTCCCCAGTCAATCAACCGCACTAGCACTTGATCAACTATCTGTATCGAAATGTCTTTCCCCACTGCCTACATTACTCCCGTCACTGCCGCCAACAATGACTCCGACTCTGAAGCCGAAAATTACAGAAATCTTACCACTGAAATCGACAACACCTCTTACATCGAAGCTGCCATTCTCTGCGAGGGACATGCCCTTGAAATCGAAAGAATTCTTACAGAACGAGGCGCTTTCCCCGCCTTACTCCTCGTTAATATCATCCGCACAGCAGCCCTTATCGAAGCCACTGCTAAAGAAACTACCGAACTCACACTCCGTCACCGTTTCATTCATCTCCAAAAACGCATTCGTGCTTACGCTATGCTGTTGCTTCCGATTCTTTTAAAAATGATGTTGAAGAAGCTATTCACATCATTGCCGAACGTCGAGCAGGCGTTGCTCGACCTCCCTCTCCGCAAAGAGATACGCCTCTTCCTGTTCCAGCACCCGCTCCTTCGCGTAACTATTCTAATCTTGACGCCTTTGCTGGCCTATACACTGCTGTGCAAGAAATTGGGCAACTCACCGACACAGTTGTCAATACCATCCAGCAATCAGTCGCTGAAACCAGAGCAGCCAGAAACCTAGTAGAAGAAGCCATCGTTGACTTACAACAAACGCAAGATGACCTTGCGTCTCCTAGAACCCCATCTCCTATTGCACAGTCAACTTCATCACCTCCCGTCGTGACCTCTCTCGATTGCCCTGATTGGCTGTATGAACCTTGCACAAAGGAACAGTGCGAGGCCGCTAAGTTACTAGGTATCCCTGCCACCAAGCTGGTAACACTCGGTCCTCGACTTCGCGACCTTCATATCCACCCCCTATGTCTATCCCACCGTCATTCGGTCCTATGGATCCCGTCTCACCAGTCTTAGTAAAAGACTTTGGTATCACTTCTCCTTCTTCATCAGCCGAACTCCTTACAATCGCTGAACGAGATGTCACCCCGGATCTCCCTACGTCGGCATACACTCTATCCCCTGCTCAGCAAGCGCAACTTAAGCGAGCCAATACTTTTGCCTTAAAACGTATGAGGAAGAATAAGGGGAAGAAGCGCGCCAGGTCCACTAGCCCTACGCCCATCATTTCTCCGTCTCCCTTACGCAAGACCTACTCCAACCCTGACGAGAATATGAAGTGCCGCATCTGTGGATTGTTAGGACATCGTCAAAAGAATTGTGCGGAATATCAGTGCAAGGTTTGCAGATATTGGTCGCCTACCCACTTATCCCTTTATTGTCCTCACCGAGTTGGACCCCCTCCTTTCGAGTTAACTTGGAAGGATGAAGGATTCTATGACGCACTTCATGCTTGGGAGAAACAGCTCGACGATGAACATATTCAGGCAGAGAAGAAGAGGGACTCTAAACGCCGCGCTGGTCTTGAAGAAGCCAAGTATATGATGAGCGGATCATTTGCTGATGAAGACTACGAGTTCAGTGATGATCCCGTTTACTATGCGAACCAAGATGAGTAAAGTCGGTGACTTTACATGTAAAAAGGGGGTAATGTTACAATCGTACGTGCCCCTATTCATTTTCTACTTCACTTACCTTGTATATTACGTAACATGACTCTGACTCATATGCTCAACGCATCTGTACTATAGTTGCCTTCCTTCTTTGGATACGCACTTACGTTCTCACACCCCTCTTGGTCTGTGCGCACATATTGGCCTATTTAAGCACAGTGTACTTGTAGTAGATTCGCTACTTTAATCTTACTGGGTTTTACCTGGAATCTCCTTCGCTTAGGTCTCCAACCTAAGTCGTCTTGAATCGTCTCTAAGTCTAACCACTCCTTAGCCTTAGTCTCTATTCTCGCGGATACCTCTCGGACTTATCCTTGAGGCTGAACCCTTGATCGTACTCGGAACGCGTTCCTTGTACTTTCACCTTGTTCTCTTTTGAACATTGTAAGAACTCCCAGCAGACCGTCTGTGTCTTTTCACTGTCGCTGGTGACGCCACCCCAGTTCGTAACAGGGTACATGCGTCTTACCCCGTTTAGCAGTACCGGTGGCATCCCATGCTTACCGCACACCATACCGACTGCCGCACCTCGTTCCACGAACCGATGTCCTTCCATGTCCTTGCTGCGTCCGCATAGCTCCATTTGGTGCATAGTTTGTTTCCTGTTCATTATCACTGATTCCACGGCAAGCGTTATTATATGTTGCCTTATGCCACAGCGCCTCGCGCTATGTATACTTATGACAGTTACTCCACTCCAGCGCTACTGATCTCGCCTAGAGTATTCTGAGTACATACAAATTAGGATATAAGCACTGCATACCACACACGATACAGTACCTGATTTTACACCATTGCATGTACTATAGGTCAGGATTATTGTCTAGCTCTGGATCAACCCAGTAGTGGACATTGTCTTTAAAGAGTTTCCTCACCGCTCGTTAATACATCACACTCATTCTCCGTTACCACTGGCATACCACCAGACTTTTGATTGTTACTTTTGACTAAACTTCTCACGCTCCACTACTTTACCGCTGAAAGTACCGCAGACTTCTTTACTGTTTCTTTGCACCGCTCACAACCTTACCGCTACCACTGAGACCACCGCTCGACATCGCTTGCTAGACACAACTGTTACTGACTTTATCTCGACGATGGTAGCACCGCTACGCACGACACTAGTTCCGGTGGTATCATCACTGACCGCGGCAACCTACCACTGACTTGGATGCTTGTTTCGCAAATAAGTTAGACTCGAACTTGACCATACTAAATAGGCATCCCCCTTTAGGGTCGAACGCTCTTGTTCTTACAAGTGAAGCAGACTAGACGGAGCGCAAGACTAACATACTAGTTTAGGCAGTGGTTTATCTACAGCCCAGGCTAGGTTGTATCTTTACAGCGCCTTCTCATGGATTTTTTCGACAGTCCAAATGGTGTCCTTGATGATAGAAATATCCCCACCATCTTTTCTATCAATCAGCACTTCACCATCAGAGTCATTTGGGACAGATGTGACATATTGACAAAGAATACACTCCACATATGCAACAGGTGTTGCGGCAAGAGCAATTAACTTGTCCTTGGCCTCTCTTACAATCCCTAGACAATCTGATAGTGTATCACTTAAATCCATACAATTGAGTGTCAGCACCATCATGTGTCAGGGATTGAAAACTTACAGCTCAGGGGAGAGATCATGCACAACACCTGACCTGACTGCATCAATAGCCTGCGAGTCTTCTTTGTGGGTTGTTGGCATGCAACATGCAGCAAGCCAACATTTCAAATTGATACTTACTTTATTCCTGTGAACATACACTGTCAATAGATTCTGAGTTGAATATTAATGGGAACTCGCCTAGCATAATAGTTGCAGCATTTTTTATGTTCAGCTCCACGTTTAGCCTCTGGCGTGGCATGAATGACTGGACAACCTGGTGGCATTGAGAATGTTGGAGATTTACTGCTGTGGGACTGAGAGACAAGGACAAAATGATTTTAAATTTTAGTCAGAGGTGAATCATCAGCTACAGCAAATCTAAGATTTGAATTATGGTCCAACAGTGAATTATAGTCCAATGGCAAACTCAATGGCTGTCAGACCTAATGCATGCCCATTAAGTCTACACTTCACTGCTCTATCAATTTTGTCTCCACTTACCTTCAACGGCACAATCCCCAGTCAAATGTATGTGTATGCTGCAAAAATGAACATGTTAATATATTTCCCACACAGAATTAGATGGCGCCTCCCAAGTGGACCACAAAAGAACAAGAGGAATGGCTTGAACCATGGTATGAAAAATTCTCAGTCAAGCTGAGCAAGGAGTGCAGGAACTTCAGCAACTTCTTTGCGGACCTGAATGAACAGTGGTTTGATGCATTCCCAGAGCCTTGCCCCAACTACTGTACAACAGTTGAACCATTGATGAAAGAAGAATGGGATGAGGCAGTTGATGCATGCAAACGTGTAAGTGAACTCACTAACCAAACATTTATCAGAGGTTGAAGTTGTGATAGAAATTGCACATGCGTTTCAAGAATACCTTTAGTGGGTCGACGGCTGGACGACAGGCAAAGGCAAAGGCTGCTGATACCTTCGATGCTGTGGTATGAAGGATGACTGAGAGTGAAAAGCCCACTCGCACACTTCAAGAACATGAAGCTTACTCTAAACTTTACTACACTGACCGCATCCAACAATCAGTTCAAGAAATGCTGAAATTGGCAGAAGAGCAACAGCTGCTCACCAAAGGCCAGCACGTAGCCCTACTTAAAAAGGAGACAGTGGCTCTCTATGCAGGCGAGTCTGAGGAGGTTAAGAGTAAAGTCAAGGAGTACATTGTGGCTCAGAAGAACCAGTGCATGCAAAACCATCTGGAGACTTGGAGCATTGAAGATCAAAAGCGGTTAGTACTTTGCCCTGAGGCAGTCTTTGAATAAGCTGACTCACAATCACAGGAATCTTAAAAAGTTGGCCGCAGTTGCGAACCAGCTCCTTAGAGGCCTTGCAGATACCACTGGCCTGGCATTTAGCCTCCTGGTGGGTGGTCCCTCAGCAGAGTTGGGAGGCCTGATTGATGTGTGGAGGTGAGTTGAAGTTATGCATGACTGAAGGAAAAAATTCAACACACCTCAACAGTTTCCATGTTGGACAGACAACGCTAGGGAATGACTTCAGTCAAGCATACCCATACCCTGACTTTGAAAGCAAGATTATTGCACCATTTCACAATTACCTGTATCATGTGTACCATAAGTATCACGCTGGTGGAATTCAGAAGGATATCCATGTAACTTACTATGTTTAAACTCAACAGTGGATGCTGCAGAGTTGAAGGGGGAAACAGGAACCTCCAAGAGCCCAACTGCACATGTGGGTGAGATAACACCAGGTCCTGGTAGTAGTAGTAGTACATCATATCTCATCTATCAATCATGTGACAGCCTTTTTGAACACGGACTTAGCCGAATTTTCTTTGCTGCCATTGTTTCTGCCAGAGGCCATTGATTATGATGCTGCTGAGCATGCGGAGCTGGACTGGATGTCTGATGATTACCTCAATAGATTACAACAAATGTCTATGGGCATTCTGCCAGGTGCGCCTGCTGCAGGTCTGGCTGACCCTCTCACAGATGCACCCATTGTGTTGCCTCCCATTGTGTTGCCTCCCATCATCTCACCTCCCATTGTGTCTCGCCCTATCATGTCTCCTCCTGTCATGTTGCCTCCCATCATGCCTCCCACTATTGTGTTGCCTCCTGTCATGCGCCCGCCTATCATGTTGGCTCCCGTTGTGCCTCCTCCTCTTGTGTTGCCTCCCATTGTGTCTCCTCCTGTTGTGTCACCTCCTGTTGTGTCGCCTCCTCCTGTTGCATTGCCTCCTCCTGATGTGTCACCTCCCAATGTGTCACCTCCTCCCAATGTGTCGCCTCCTCCCAATGTGTTGCCTCCTCCTGTTGTGTCTCCCCCCATCATGTCGCCTCCCATCATGTCTCCCCCCATCATGTCGCCTCCCATCATGTCTCCCGACATTGAGTGCCCTCAACCTCGGCCTTTGCCATGCCGCACCGCCTAAGTTGTCAAAAGGAGTGCAGACGTTGTTGAAAGTGGTTCCCATCGCAGCAGATGAGTCCACATGCCCTCCACACACAATATTGTTGCAAACTTGATTGGAGATAATGTCAAGGATAGCTTGCAACCTGCGCCAACTCTTAAATGTGTATGCGAAGCTCAAACAGCAGGCCCTTCATGTCAACACAAGTAAGTTTATTATTTCTACTACCGGTCTGTCAGGGCTTAATGTAGATATAGAAGGGGTAAGTCATGAGCATTTGTAGTCTCGTCTTGTAGGACTGGTTTGTTGCTTTGACTCCTGTTATGTATAAAAATAATACAATTTTTTTGGTGTAATCATTTATTGATATTGATTGTGTTTGGAGCTCAATTTGAGACGACTTTGTGTTGACATTCAACTGCCCCCCAGCAGGTCATGTGACAATGTTGGACCTTCAGAACTTCAAGTTAGCTAGAACAGCACCTGCTGGTCATGGTGAACAGCAGTCGTATCCATACTACAGTCAACTTGCTCATAATGTATACATTAGTAGTGTATAAATCTCATATTGTATCGACTTTTGGCAGTTCCCGTCATGGTATGCAGGTAGACGCCCAGAAAATTGTATAATGTATAATGTATAGCCTTTGAAGGTCTGATATACATTATGATATATAGTCTGTACTGAGTAGGACTACTGCTGAGTCGCTGGAGGTTAATGCATAACAACAGTGTAAGATGACTAATTTATAGTTATTCTAATCCCAATGGTGCGCAGCCCCAAGAAATGCCAGTTACATCCAAAACTTGCCCCATACAAGCGGAAATGCATCAGCTGCATGTCAAAGAACTGGGCTCATTGTCAAAATTCTGCCTCTCCCCAAGGCACCTCAGCTCAATACTCTCGAACATGAATTGATGAAGTCTATAGAGGAGCTTACAACACGGAGACAGATCATTGGTGCACCACTGACTGCTGATGAGATTCTCGATCCTCAAGAAGAGAAGAATGTTGGGGAAGTAACTGCTTATGAAGATGACGATGCAATTGTTGCAGAAATTCAGTGCCGGCAAGCAATCAGGAGTGGGGAGCTGGTTGAAGTGGAATCAGATGATGAGGATGAGGATGATCCACCCAAGGTCTGTGCTATTGAACTGATTCTACTGTGCGAAAAGCTTGAGGCGGCATGTATTGCACGAGTTGGTGCTGATTCTTCACTCGATCTTGTTCACAAACTTTGTGCATTTTGAGCAGCACTACAGTGTGAGGAGTTGCAGAATGCGAAGCAGGCTACATTGGACAAATTCTGGAATACCAAATAGCATACCATTCTGATGTTGTACTCGCTGAATGTATTGACTTCTGGACCATGGGCAAGCAGTGCGCACCATGGGAATTATTTGGTAGTGTATATGTCTCATATTGTATAGAAAAAGGGCTGTTCCCATTGCTATACATTATGAGCAAGTTGACTGTAGTAGATTCTTAAATTGTTCGCTTGAGTCACACTACAAAAAATTCTACAAATTGAATCTGAACGGCTTTTAAATGCATAAAATAATTTTAATTGTGAGTGTCATAATGGAGACAGGCGCGGCAGCACCTAGTGGAGGTACTGCCAGTGTCTGCTGGTACACCAAAATGGCAGAAAAAATCTAGAATATAAGAGAAATGTAATCTGGTAGGCAGTGGGTTATAGAGGCAGGAGGAGTAGGGTGGGAGGAGTGTTGAACATTGAACGTTGAACGTTGAACGTTGAACGTTGAACGTTGAACGTTGAACGTTGAACGTTGAACGTTGAAAAGTTGATCGAGTTGACGCAATCACGTGATGTTCATGGTTGAAAATTTTGACCTGAGCAGCTAAGTGGTTAGTAGGCTGTAACCGTGAGAATTTGGACTTAGAGAACATTTTTCAAGGTGTATGAGCTCATATGACAGTTGATTGGCAATTAACAATGCCCCAGATCATGAGGTATCGAGATCTGGCCGCTGAAGTAAGCTATTGCCAATCAACTTCTATTGATGCCACTGGAAGGAGGAAAATATGTACCCTTTCTGCTATTCAACCCCTGGTTGGGTGGTGGTTTGTAAGCATGGCAAGTATCGAGAAGGTACCTGGTGATTCGCACGCAGGATGTGTAAGCATGGCAAGTACCGAGAAGGCACCTGGTGATTCGCGCGCAGGATACATCCAGGTTGGACAATGGATAATTATACAATCTAATGTATCGGAATTAATGGATAACTATCCTTTTAAGATGTATTCATATAGCATCATGGGCTGTTTGTATTGTGATCGAACGTGAAAGATGTACTTCTTGTTGTACAAAGTGCACATAGGGTTGATGCAATGTCGATAGTTTATGGGACTAATAGCTTGTCCATGCAAGCATGTACTGACGCACGACCTCAAGCAAGATTCTTACAACCGCTGGATACTTATCATGGCTGGACGAATGGAACGAGATCGCATTCTCGTTGCAGACGAGGACGCGACGGATACCGACTGACTCTGGCACAGAATGCATATTCCATGTTTGTTCAACATGGGGAAAATGTTCCCCCGTCGTCTCATGTCCTAGGCTATTCGTAGCCGTGGGCGATATGAATCCTAGCTTCGCAGCATTCGACTTCACTGCAGATCGCAGTAGCCCCCACAAACTTCTCCACCAGGCCAGTGGCTCATTGGATGAGAAAAACTTCTGCAATACATGTTCGCTCATATACAACAGAACATACATATATGCAACGAAGTTCGATGTCGGGGGCAGGGTCTCAGAAATCCCAGGCCCTAAATAATAATAAATCAGGGTATTTGTGTTTTAAAAAAGACTTCTGCGTGGATGTGATTGTTAGCATAGAGAACGCGTGAACCTGAGTAGTAGAGTAACTCACCACTACAATACAAAAATACAAGTTGAAAGGGGCGAGCAGTCAGCAAACAAAAATGAAAATGACAAGCGCTATCTGCGACTCACAGAACTATCGGCAGGTCTAAACTTCGTCTGACGGGTCAGCTATCATACTCCCTCCAGGCTGCGCTTGGAATTCGTGTGGAAGGGATAGCAATTCTATTGAATTCGTCAATTGGTAAGTCTCCCTATTCGCTTGAAGATTGAATAGTATTCGAGAGGCAAGAACGCTGTGCGTAACCATCTGAGGTCTGAAATGAGGAATGTGAGCTTTCGATAATATATATCTACCGATATGCCTGCTCAGACTAACATGTTTAGCAACTCGTGGTACGAGAGCTATGAGGTATACTCAATTCTTCGAGGTTGACGGTAACAAAGGAAGAACTCACAGGCAACACGGCGGTAACAATCACGTTGCCAGTAGACATCACTACAAAGATATCAGCACGAAATCAATGGTGACAGTGACAATGGCGTTCATACTCATGATGCAGAATATGTAGAGTAGCCCATCACGATAGATAATCTCCACTAGCGCAGTATGAGAGCCCAAAATAGTGTCGATATCTCAAAAATACAGTGACGGACATGAGAACTAAAAGTGGATTATCCAGAAAGGAACTTTGAACCGGTATCGAGTCGCCTCACCTATCTCGAAGAACGTCAATAGTGCGTATGGGAGGGCACTCCTACGAGATCCCTCAAACATGCAAGGTGGGGGACTGAAAAGGAGATGAATACTGAAATCAAGGAGTGAGCCTTGAGACCTCACCCCGGGCCTGAGATGTTTAAATGATGGGGGCAGCACTTAGAATCACAGAAGCCACCAAGATAACCTGCGCCATACGGGTCAGTAGCGCACGGGAAAATAGAAATATCATTTTACCGAACCAAAGGAGAGAAGACTGATAAGACAAGCCTTTTGTTTGCCAGAGAAGGCGTAGACCCTGCAAATCAATAAACCTGTTGTGCGAGTGTAAATTTATGTTGTAATGTGGTGTACGAAAGCCAACCTTCCGAGGCAATGAAGCCCAAGAAATGCATGCCTGTAAAATGTCATTTCAAAGTCATGTCATGAGCTATGCGGACTAGTAACCATTTGTGGCATCGTTAAAAGCTGTACACTACATGTTGATGTGAGTTGCAACTGGCGCTGCATAGACCAAAGGTGTCCTCACATCTTGCATCCCCCATGTTTTGAAAGCGGCTGGTTAAGAATTAGCGTAGCTGCGCGCACCCGGTTGCACTTACAGTATGAGGTCATAAGCGCACCAGCAATAGGTGCATATCGTGAAATTGTAAAGGCAATCCGAATGATTCCCCACTTCCGTCCCCAGATCCACTGGACCTACAACAAAAATCAGCAGCGACTCGAGATATGGGTAGCAGATTTGTCTAACTTCAGAGTTTAAGGTGATAAAGTAGTCATAAACCTGGTCATAGTACACTAGAGCTATAATGAGACTGAAGAGACACAACTTACTAAGATCGCTAATGCAGCGACTTGGAGAGTCGTGAATAACGATAGAATTCTCATCAGCCAGACCTCACCATTAGTGCACTTCAATAATCAGAGACATTAGAGAAAAACTTGGATAAAAATCGCGATGAATTGATACCTTGGCTAACTGTAAACCAATGAAGTCCGGGACTGACATTTCGAGTAGCACAGTGGGTAAATAGAAGTCTGCAGCAAGCAGTCGTCGACTTATAAGTACCGTGGTGCGTACCTGCAACCGTGACACTGGTAGTGTTCCTGCTGCAACCAGCGGCGCTGTGACCGTCAACGGCAACATCACTCAATAATTTACTCAGCCTGATATGAATATAGTTGCATTACCCTTTCACAACCCTTTCAACAATGAGCCCCGACATACCCTGCCCTGACATAGTACCTGACAAAAGCTGACATGATGATAAGTGTTTGCTTCAGGGCTCAATTATTGAAGTGATGTGAGAACGAACTTAGCAAGTTAGGGTGAAAACAAGCTAGGAGCTCGGAGACTTTTTATTGCATTAGTATCATCGAGGGCAAAAAAAGTATACGAATGTACCCAACGTATAACTACGCACTTCGGGTGTAGGCAGTGATGGTATTATTTAACTCGTACTGTGAAACGCGACGTGAACATGAGCGTGGGGTATCAATGATGTGACAACTGGGTATTCCTCTCTGATAGTTCTAGTAGGTTATGCACCAAGCCGTGCGGTTTCTCAGTTCTAGTACGCGGAGGCGCTCGTTAGGTGACTGAAACCTGCCACGAACCCATGCGATGCCATTTAAAATTACGACGACAGAACTCGGATGGTCCAAAAAATTAAAGGTGAGAAGGCAGGTATCTAAGAAATTACCGTATATCTGATTCATCAGGGCTCAAAAACAACCGTTCCTGAAACCGAGGAGTCGCAGGATGATAGCCTGAGCCAATTGTTGGGCGTTACTATAGCGGCCATCGAACACAAAAGGACCTTGTGCCTAACGATCTCACGAAAGGCATCCTGGCACAATTGCAAAGATTCTGAATATTGCGCAGGCGTCGGCTAACTCACAGAAGATTAATGAAGTCTTACCTAGGTCTGCGTTCAATGATCATGAATACCTCAGGTCCCTTGGAAGCTACTCAACCCATCGCTGCAAGACTCGTCACCTGACCAATCTTAAATTCATGTGGTATCGAACTAACGCAGGGGATCTTGGCTGTTTGGGCTGATAGATTTCACATAGAGCTAAACGAACTCAAGAGGCGCTGCGAAGTGCACATCCAAGCTATGTATGTCAAGCTTGAAGCACTTTGGTGATGCATGGGTGTGGGGAGAGGCTGTTGTAGATGAATCATGGGATGACACCTTTTTTTCCGATTTGAGCTGAAACCTTTGGGTATGATATCCGGTAATCCATTTGTTTCGTCAGAATTTTATAACGTGCTGAGATGAATCAGACA
>JABCPU010000352.1:0-70818 GCA_016800925.1 Suillus spraguei | reverse complement strand
CTCCGACGTGCGGTACTGGCCTGACTTTGAATTGGGCGCATCCTTGCGGAAGCTTTGGCCGGGAGTTTGAAGCGTTTAGCCGGCGTTTAAGCGAGTTTCAAAAGTTACTTTAGAATTTAATCAGGTCTGGACAAGGTGCGAAAAGCGGTATATAATCGAAGGTGCCAAATCATGCAAATCCCGAGGTGACAGAGCAATGGGAAGTACCCATTTCGGGAATTCACTTTTACATGACGACTCACGAGCCACGCTCACTTGTGTTGCGATATTCTTATACAGAAACTCAAGTGACCTCCATAGCCTAAGAGTCCGTATAACCTTCAAATCCGTATGCTGCTTTGCGTCTGCAAAACGATGCTTCGTATACTTTGGCAATTCTATATTAGTTACTTTTGCGACGAGTGAACGGGGTTTGGGCAAAACCGACGCGGGACCTCTCCCTACTATCGAACACAGTGTAGTAGCGCTGGAGGAATACGTAGCCATTGATAAAGTCAAGCCCTGAACCAGTGGGCGCTTCAAGACCTTTAACAATGAGAAATATATCATCGGCACCGCTACCGCCATTAATCATGTTGTTGAGAGAACGAGGCCAGATTTGCGCATTAGGAATTAATGGGTAGTTCCGCTGTGCAGATGGTTAACAAGGGATCTGAGGGCCGCCAGAATTGACGTACCCCGCCAATATGGAAGTTCAAGTTACGTAGGGCATTGTACTGGACAAGGGAAATCTGGAGAAGACCAGTCGCCGCATTCTTGATACCGCCGGTTACAACCTGGTACCTCTCAAAGGCATCTATCGAACGCTGATGAGACCATTATTGCTCGCTGCATTCCAAATACACACCAGATGCAATGTAAAGAAAGGTGGAACCACAATTCACGACGCCAGCGGTGTCTTCCAAGATATTCATATTTCCGTAGGTGATCCTCTGATTGATACCCCAGTACTGCGATGAGCGGAGGTTGGTGGTGATATCACTGAAACAAAACAATTACTATCAATCTGGATTGATGAGGCTAAGGTGCCTTACGTGTATCCAATGCGGCCGTTGTACCTCCCACGGTTGACTCCGCCAAAGGAAATCTCTCCATCGCCATCTTGAACTACATCTGCACCGACGGGCTGGAAAAAGATACTAACAACGGGCTTAAGAATGGAGTTTTGTTCAAACAAGTAGTCAGTGACAGTCGGGATGCCGCGTGTAAAGGCTCTAGGCCCGATGCCAAGGACACCGTCATAACCGAAGCCATCGGAAGTATAAGCAACACCGAATTGCATGTGCTCGATGAAGAGCGGGGGATCATCAATACCGAAAGTTATTGAATCTTCGAATAAAGTTCCTATGGATACTAATTGTAGGTATTTTCAACTTGTGATATCGTTGTATGCCATACCTTGGAAGGAGCCATAACCGTAATCGGCACCCACAGGCACTTCAGTGTTGATGCCGGTGCTGCTCACGTACGGAGTCCAGGCGCCAACCCATGTGATCCCGAAAAGGCTGTCGACAGCCAAGTGGTCTTCAATAATACATTAGTAGCCGCATGTTTTCTCAGTGTTGAACTTACACGTTGTGGCGGGATTGCCAATGCCAATTGATACAGAGTAGCCCCCATAACAGTCTGTCAAAGGGACAGACTTAGCATGTCGGCCATGCGTTCTGTATTCAGTCAAGGCCGCAATGAGAGCTTCATCATGCCGCAAGAGGTCAGTAACATTGGAGAATGCTGGCCTCCTGGTCATGGGGAGCGTGATGGAGGAATTGCGAACTTCGAAGGGAGATCCCGTGACTGACAAAGCCAGGAGTGCTAATAAGGATGCAACGGAGAACATGACTCGCTGGAAAGTCATATCATACTCGGTGGCCCACTATATATGTGATAGCAAACGCGATGGAAATGTTGAGCACCTTAGCCACGACAGTCCCCCCCGAAAAAGTGATGACGAGATAGTTGCCATGCGAGTCACCGCGAGTACAAGGATTCGATAAAATGTGGCAAGAGATGGTTTGCTTTTAATCCTGGCATCTTCAATTTCTAAATCCCAGTGTTGTCAGGCGTCAGTCAGCACTAACTGACTTAATTGATTTGACCTGACAAATAATCGATGCGTCAGCATAGTCGTGGCCCTGGGAAGTATCAACATTGCAACTTGAACCTCAAAGTCCCCAGTGAACCCTAGTGAGAACTCATGGTTGTGCTCGGATACTGCTTACTCGACATTACTGGTCTGCGTTCTGGACCTCACATATAAGTTGTCTATTGTGCGCAATTGCGCTGGCCCCAGATTGTTGTTGACAGCCTCTCCCCGCTCGTGTGGACAAGAGGCCTGATGGTCTCTCAGGAACGTAAATACGCCTTCAAACAGGCAATCATTTCATCAACGTGCTTGATTGTTCTACGCAGTATTGTCAGTGTTCTTCGTTGGTATAGTGATTGATGTTGGAAGACATAATCTTTGGGATAGCCGAACTATTATGACAGACTGACTCGATGGGACGAGGTATCTGAATTGACACGAACAGTCAAGTAACATGTAGATGGTGCTCGATAACCTCTGAGAATGAAACCGTACGCTGACCATCATACACATGTCCTGTTTGCATATTAGAATTCTAGTAGTAAGCATCGATGATGAGGAGTATGGAAAGAACGACCGACTTCCTGTGTGCCTGCTGAAAATAAGTGCGGTCCTCATTTGTCTATGAATCTGGGGCCAAAACTAATTGCGGACCTTTTCAGACTTTGATCATTGCTCGTAGAGCATCCGTTTTGTCATTGTTATTGAGTGTGTAATTGATAGGGAGTCGTTCTTTGATAAATCATACACGAAGCAATATTATCGTTTATTTTGTATTCTATGCAAGCATCGCGAAAAACACTCGTTTTCTCATTTCACGTTACTCGGAGAATCCGCTCTTGATCCAAACTCAAACTCAGTTTTACCAGTCTGTATATCGAGGGCTTCATAGACGGGCTGGTCACGAGTCTGGCTGCTCGGAACTGCATCCATAACAATTGCAAAGCCTATGCATTAATACCCACGACCATACAAGTGTCCGACACACGCTTAGCGCATTAATTAAGTGTTCCACAATTAGAGGTAGTATCTGTCACCTGTGAAAAGGGTTCATGAGGTATGCTCTGATCATGTGCGTTCTCTTACCAATTTGACCCATGCCAGGCTCCATAATCCAAACTTTTCTCCCGTCTCCGTCGCTCTGGCCCTCGCCCTTTTCATTGTAATGTTCAAGCCAAGCCTCACGGAGACCTTCATCGACAGCACCAGTAACAATCTTGACCTTTGGAAAGGCCCGCTGAAGTACAGTTACACCACCAGTGCGGGCAACGAGAACCGTTACGAAGATGATGTGATCTTGTTGGACTCCATGATCTAATAGTGTCCGAATGGCCATGAAGGCCGAGGCAGCAGTGACTATTTGAGCATCTAGCAAAAAGACCCACGTGTCGACAGCTAGATGTCGTTCTCGCAAGCATTTAGGGAGCATCACATGTAGGAGCAGTGGCTCTCCAGTGTTGGCATCGGATTGCACCAGAAGGGAGCCAATTGCAACGTCACTAAGAACGCGCTGTAATCCCCTCGTTAGAGGTCCGCCTCTGGACCAACTGATTAGTGCAGAAACCGGCTGGTTCATTAAGACGTACGAGCGTATGATCGAGACACCGCAGACGTTCTAGACAACTCTTAAGCTAGGCACTCAATTTCTCAGTGAAGTGACGTACCTTGACATCAAGTTCTCTGCCGGTGCAATCTACTCCCACTGGGGTCGCGACTGTCTTAGGTCTGTGAGGAAGATGTTCCATCGCTTTCTCGATCAAGAACGTTGCCAGTCGGTCTACGAAGAATATAAAATCCTGACGGCTCGATGTCCCATCACGAAGAATGGTATATATACCCTTCACCCAGAAGTGTAAGCAACGACTCTCATTGAGAATGGGGAGCGCAAACCTTTAACTGCGGTGTTTGCGGGAGCACTATAAGGTTCTTGGACACCGGGTTGCCGTCTGACGCACTCAAGCAACACTCGATTGGTTGAGAAAACATGAGTTTCCGGAAGTGTATCGCGCGTTCTGCCATTTGACGTCGAATGTGAGTCGTTATCAAGTCAATGGCAACTGCGTTATTTGACCCTGGAACAACCTGGAAACAATGGTACATCGAAACAAATGAAACAACACATCCACTTACAATGTCTGCATGGCGAGCAGTTGGCAAAACAAAGTTATCGAATGCAGGCTTAACATAGCGAAGATATCTAGGTATGAGTGATAGTTACGACGATATAACATTCTGGCGGAGAAGAATACATACTGCTCGATAACCCCGTCAACGCTTCTTCCGCGTTCCTTGACGTCCCGTTGTATTCTCCGGGCAAGCATCAAATCTGAGTCACATTGCACAAACACCTGTTGAACGATAAGTCCCTAGTGTACAACTTGCTGAGTGATAGGGTACCTTGAGATCATATAAAGAGCGCAGGTCCGGATGGTGCAAAGCCATTATACCCTCCGCTGAAACATGTGTTCACCTCAGTATCCAGGATCATAACAGGAAGCAGTCAGACACCAACTTATTATGATAGCCGCACCGTACAAATACTTCGTTTCGTCTAACCGTTGATGTTCGGCAAATGAGTAAACGGGAATATTGGTTTGCCGACAAGCCTTCAAGTCCGCGAGGCACTAGAAGAGATTCGGTAAAAAATCTAAACATAAATGAACGTACGGACAGCAGCAAACATGGGCATGTCGATGGCATCCGGGTGATCGAAATCGAATCGATTCGCATGGGCCAACGCAACCTCTTCTGCATCATGTCGCTTGTAAAAGCTGTCCTAAGCAGTGAATCCCGTGTCAGCTGTGAACTCTCCTGATGTGTTTTGCAATGCTTACCTGGGATAGGATAACGACAGTGGGTACTGAGCCCAATGAACGAACGATTTGCCGAGCAACATGAGTCTGTCATCATCTAATTGATCTCTCCGAGCTTCTCTCAACTTGCATTCTCACCTTCCCACTTGCCGATCCACCTGAATCCATTTTGACAAATTGCAAGACTGTATAGTACATTCACTCACCAGCTATCCCGATCACGAATGCATCGCAAATAGGTAGGCCATCCTCTCCGTACCTGTCGGTGATACGTACATGTGAGGAGTTGAACGACAACGAAGAGCCAACGCGAGAAGTTACCAAGGAGGTCTTCCGTGAGACTTCAAGAGAACGTTCTTTTCCGACTGATGTAATTCCAGCGAATGCTGACTTTCATCATCGAGAAGCTGATGGGAGTGACCTCGTACAAGCATTGTGATGCCCGAAACGAGTAGCAAAGTGGTTGACGAGCAACTAGAGGGCAGGTAACTGAATGTAGTATTTAAGGTCTTCGGCTACGATGGATAAATTATCGTGCCAGTGTACAGTGACTTATAAGTACGTGATGCATTCTGGACCTGCACCTGAGATCTGAAGCTTCCGGGCCAACGTCAACCTGATTCAGAATCCTTTCTTGGCGTGTGACTTGCAGCACCACGGCTGTTACAAGTCCAGTCGTGGTCCGCATGGCAGAAGTTGCTAGCGCTTAGCGCTAAACGTTACACGTCCTAGCTAGTATTGTGTTGCATTTATTTCCGAATTGCTGATTGTCGATAAGAAACTTCGCCACGATATCGTGTATCCTTCCTCAGGAATCTTGATGCTTTTACTTTCCCTCGATTCGTAGACTCCATTCGGGATAACGAGAAGTGGATTTTACGTTCGCACAATCAGTATAAATATCATGGTATCATAACCTGCACCACAGTATCGCTTACTGCCCTGACGTCGAATCGCAGGATACTATCGTTGATGGATCCCTTCAGGTACTCATTGTCCCAGTCAACAAGCCATGTAACCAGTGAATAGATACGCATTCACCATTGAAGGCGAGAAGTCGAGGGGGACGAAGCAGATGCAAGAATTGCCCTCGAAGGAGCTCACCAGCCGAAATCAAATTCACGTGTGATTGCGCCTACTGAGTACAACAACACACTCTTCAAACTTGACCTCCATCAAGTAAAGTTGTTAACAATATACGTTCTGACGGCTACAAGAAGCGTTATCAGTACCTCATTCCTCGCAAGTCTGATCGTCGGTGAGAAACTTTGCCACGGTATGGAGCATCTCTTCCTCAGGAATCTTGCGCCGACCTCCAATGCCCATGAGTTCATCCTCGTGAAGGCCACAATCTGCCACCCAGATAGGTAGAGGCGTAGCTGAGGATACACCAGGAGCCGACTGTTTAACACCGCGACTACTCCTGCTAGTCAACATTGTGTGACAAGAGTAGCACAGGAAATCGGTCAGGGAAGGTAGCAGTGGCACTTGAGATGGGGTACTCGAGTCGAGAATGCTTCTGCATGCTGACGGGATGTAGGCCAGGTCTGTGGCAAGCTTATCATCTGAGTAAGATCTTATTGATATACGACCCTTCCACTCCTGTATGGCAGATTGCATCGGCCTGACAGATACTGTTTGTCATTTGAACCGAATGAAACGTAGCCAATAACCTCACCGCTTACACAACCTGCATTGCCCGCTCGGTGCATCCTTGGGTTCCAGTTTTTCACAGGTCCGAGCGATAGTCGACACAGTCGAAGGATAGTCTTTCTCAAGCCCGACCACAAAATCTGAGGAATAAGTCAGTCCCGTACCTTGCACGCGAAAGTTCCTTCTTACTCTTGGTCAAGGCTGCTATTCCTAATATCGCGCGCCTCTGCTTGTCTCGACCGATCACAGATATGTTGTTCCACCACACATATACAGCACATTCTTTTGCAGTAACGTCTCTGAGAGGTCGGACAACCCTGAGCACACTACTAAGCTTCGAACCAGAAGCAGTAACCGGCGCCCACTCCTCCTGAAGTTCCTCACGGATTGCGTACCCTCCACCTTGCGAAATAGATGATAAAAGAGAGATGGAGAGCGACGTGAGAGATGATCCGAAGAGCAAATGCGAGGAACCCCTGGAGTGGGCCGTGTGCAGGATAAGTACACGGGTGAGATTCTGTAAAGCACTAGAAATTGCAGTTTGCGTGGGCAGAGATGATAAATACGACCGCATAGCTTCGACTGGAGTTAGACTAGTTACATCGGAAGTGACATGGAGTCCTGACAACGCAAGGTTCAGTATGTTAAATAGATGCATTGCTGCAGTTCTACCATCTGTAATCAGGCCATCCTTGCTGAGTTCTAGCCAAACCTGTGGGGTGGTGTTTGGTCCGGAAACTTTGGTCCACCAAGACCCATCGAACGCATCTTCTATTCGCAGAGGCACAAAATCGAATGATGGATATCGCTCGACTACAGATCGAATATCTTCGGTTCTGTCTTGCATCTAGCTCCCATTATGTTACTGAATCTCAATCGGAGATCATAGCAACGACTTACCCCAGCAAAAGCTCCGCATACCTCTACATAACAAACAATGCAGGACGGCCATACGCTGGCGTTCCGTGGATGATTGGTACCGCCTCTTGGTCTGCCTGAATCATCCAGGGGCGGTTGACTGGAGAAATATGTATTGTGGACGATGTCCAGTAAAATCGACGACCCTAGGCCGCCAGAGAATCCTAGGCACAGGTTTCCCGATGCCTTGAGCTTGGGTCGCTTCGAGGTGCCCGCCCTAGCATTGACTGAAGGTTCGAGGGCTTTTCTGAATTTCATGTCTACCATCGGGGTGAAGCATTCTCTTATGAGGGATGTAGTCAAATTTGCTCCTCGCTTAAATGAACAAAACACTCACTGGCAGTAAACCGCATGACGGATCACGATGTTGCCTGGTTTTAACCTGCACCTGACGCAGTCTTTTGAATTCCCAAACTTCAGACGACCTGCCAAAGTGAATGAGACACGGGTAGATACAGTTGAAAACACTCACGGGGCATGAGGGCTTGCTCGTCTGCGGCTGGATTTCCACACGACGACATTGTGAATGTAGATCCTCAAGATAATTCACAAGTGTATAACTCAAAAAGCTAAAAATCAGGTGGACGGATGTGTACTGGGGCATCTGGCAAGGGAGAGTGCGATGGCGAGTCATGGCAGCATAATCAGCAATTGAAACATCACTATTCCTAAATAGGAAAGTATTCAAGTCCTTTCTAGACCAACCTTAGCTAGTACACTCGGCTGCTGTTTCAGTCTTTCACAAACTTATCGCACAATCCCTGTCCCACTGGTGACTGCTGACCGGCACTGCATAGCTTACTGCGTAAGAAATTGAAGCGGTGCTGGAGTGCCTCCGTATCTCAGCCTGGGTCTATCTCGCGCATGAATGCTTGACTACAACATTCATCTGCGAGATACATACATTTTTTCAAGTCCTATTTATTGTCCTTCGGGGTCGTAGACCTTATCTTGGTCATAGCCCTATACACAGAGGGCGTATACATACATACTTTTGCAACTGCACCAACGTCGCCGGTCTCGGATCCGGGTTGGTTCGGCATCATGTCGAAGATGTGTTCAAGTTGAGTGACCTCCGAACTGTCATCAATCATGATGGTACCCTGAAAAGAATTTCCAGCTGTGGCCTCATGAGACCGCGCCAACTGATAACATTAAAAATTTGATTTCTTCGTGCAACAGGATAACGCACTATGGCTTTGAGTTTAACATGGATTTGGGGGGTATCGAATTTACTTGTTCGCCAAGTCAGTACTTGGAGTGACACTGAGTTACCGCCACGTTTTCAAATCAATTACATAAACCGAAGCGCCTAGGAGCGTCGACGACAAAACGTGGCGTGCACGTCGCTGAACAACTAGATGCGCTGATTAGCGAGATCGATCCACCTTTTCATCCCGGTGACGAAGAATCCAGCGCGCTAGCCCCACTCTGCCACATCGCGGACCGTATCCTACATAACGCGTTGGTTATTTTTCCTCGAGGTTTTTGGTTCGCTGTACCAGCAGTTGGACTCTCACAGACTGCACCGCTTCAACATAGGTTGATACTGAACTTCGTATCCCATCATGATTCATGATCAGTCGAGTTTTCAAATTAAATAAGGCAAAGCAAGCAAGTTTTCAAAGGGTCCTGCCGAATTTTGAAATACTGGACACGGCAGTTGCTCCAGAGTCCAGGGTCACGACTCGTGATGCATGAGGACCATCCGATGAAAACCAATGAAAGTTGACAGCGAATACCACAGTCCGCGCCAACTCCGCGGACGATCCAGAACCCATGATTTAAAACGGGAACGGATCCATATCATCATATGGGGAGTATTGCACAATTCCATGATCGACGATATGATTATGGCGGGAAAAATGGTCGGACCTTTCTGACTGGTGGATCCGAGCGTTTGCCAGCGAAGTCGGGCAGCTGGCAACTGCTGGCAAGCGCCGGTTTTGCCACTATTATTACTGCCAAGATAGAAGGTCATTCAAGCTTCTTCTTGATACGAGCTCCCCAGGCAATAGATTCGGATACCCCAGGATTATGGAGACCCGTGAAGGCTGGGGCTTCTCACTCCCCGAAAGGTTCAACGGTCTGGTGATGCTTAGATGTTTTCTCAAAGCTCCGTAGAGCGCCGCACTGGTGATCTCGCGGGTTTCACTAAATTGCTGCGCCACAAGATACGTCAGCATTGCAACGACTGGAGGGGTTCCTATCAACATTAATATTATTCAGATTAGTATTCCATTTACATGTTCACCGGCACCACTAGGGTGCATGCATTGCGGAAAATACAGCGTGTTAAATATTGAGTGAATAGAAACATGTGCGCGATCAACCGAGGTCCGATGGACATTAAGCTTTTCCCTCATCGTCGAAGAGCTCGTGACTGCTCTTTTCGTTGTCGGATCCGCCCTTGCGCTGGCCAAACGCAGTCAAGCCAATACGGTCAGCAATAGCGCTGTGGCGCTGTTGATCCGCAACGGCAAGACCTTCACGGTCTCCAAACACGTCGTCCATTTCTTCCAAAGTGAGGCCCTTGGTCTCGGGTACGAAGAACATGATGAAAAAACCGCCGAGGAAGGCGAAGACCTGTGTTACTTTTCATCAGACATTGAAAAAAGTAAATGAACAGACCACTCACGCCAAAGAACACGAATGTCCCAAAGCCGATGTGAGTTAGCATTGTCGGCGTTACTTGGCCGACGATGAAATTGTTCATCTATTTGCCATGACGATCAGTAAATTTCCTCATAAATGTCCAAAGAACGAACCCAATTGGACGACGAGGCAATAGAAATACCCTTGCCACGTATACTCAACGGCCAAATCTCAGCAACGAGGATCCAGCTGCACGGACCCCAGCTGTAACCAAAGGCGACGGCGAATACCCAGACGCAAGCGCAAGCCACCCAACCAGCAGTAGGGTGTCTAGTGAGATGTTTTAGTTCAAGTAGGATAATAAAATTTCAATGAGACGCACGATGACCAAGAATCGTGGTAGAGCGCAGTCAGTACTGCGACGATGAAATGGCATCTATTATGGAAAGTTCAGAACGGCAAGTTTGACACGCAAGAATATAATACTAACGTAGCCATGAGGAAAGCACCAGATATTAAGACTGGCTTACGGCCGACCTTATCGATCCATATAACGGCAGGGATGGTTGCGAGGAACATGCTAATTGGGTTGTGTTAATTATGTATGTAAAAGTATGTGGTGAGGCGTACACAACACCAACAACACCCGTGGCAAGAAGGCTAGTTGCGTTGCCCGTCAAGCCCAAGTCACTGAAGATGCTGGGTGCGTAGTACAAGATCGCGTTAACGCCGGTCCATTGCTGGAAGAACATGGTTCTGAAAATCCATTGGGCTAAGTCCTATCCGTAGAAAATAGCGACTCACAATGAGCCAACGGTGACACGGTAAAGGAGAGCTGGCGAAAGCAACGTTAGCGTTTATAATTGGTACCACTGCGACAAATTCGTACTGCGTGAGGTAAGTAAACTCATATAGGCATGAAGACCGAGCTTGAAATTCGATGAGAACGACCCATCCTGGAATTGAGGGAACTTCAAAGCATTTAATTCCTTTTCGAATAGGTACTGGGCTTTGATTTCCCTGAAGCAAAACATAGGTCAGGAAGATCAGGGCAGCAATGATCTTATGACCCACAAGAACTCGATTTGGACGAGATCAGAGTTCGGAGGAAGGCGGCGCGCGTTACCAAGAACAACGACAGCCTCTTCATCACGACCTTGGTTCACAAGCCATCTGAATACCATGAGTTTTTTGATCTGTTGTAAGCAGAAGTTGAGACATGCCTTGGAGAGAAAGGCATGAAAATGACACCAATACCCAGAATGACAGCAGGAACAAGCTGCATGGCCAATGGAACGCGCCATGCAATCTCGCTCTGCCCGCTTCCAGTACCACCGATGTAGTTGGTACCGTAGTCAATCCAGAAGGAGATTAAAATACCAAAGGTGATAGCAAATTGCTGCAGAGCAACCAGACTGCCGCGGACTTCAGGAGGAGAGAGTTCAGCGCTGGTAAAGGGTTAGTAAAGACATAAAAGGGGATTGTTATAACATACTTGTACAGGGGAACCGCCATACTGAGGGATCCGACACCAAGACCAGTGATGAAACGCCCTAAGATGAGATTCAGACGTGAAACTTTGAACAGAGTGTGAGGGCATACCGCCATATATCGACGAGGGATGGAATGCTGCAGTTTGGACGACGACACCAACACAGAATATAGAGACGGCTGCATGGATGAATCAGCTACATCGCCTCGCAAAAAAGTGAGGCGCACGAACCAAGCATGATGGTGTATTTACGGGAGAGCTTGTCAGCCAAGTACCCGGTAGAGAGAACACCGACCCAAGCTCCAAGTTCCAGGATAGATACTAGCCAACCCTTGGTTCCAGGATTGCTGACAGCGGAGGCCATTCGCTGGTCGAATGAATACATACTGGACCAATTTGAGGATCATAGATGGCAAAAAGGTGGTGTGAAAGTTCACCTCAAGACGCCGGAAAATACACCCTGGTTATAACCTTCACCGTGTCAGTACGAGCTTGAAAAAAAACATGGTGATAGGGTTGTACCATAGAGCAAACCACCCAGAGAGGCGAAGACTGCATTGGCAAAAATTTTGCGATTGTGCACAAGGCCGGCCTGCGGGGTGTGTTAGTATGCAGAACTAGACACAATTATTCAAGAGAAATTACCCATCCTGACTGGCCCTGCAGTGCTTGACGATGTTTTGCAGCGTAAGGACTTGCGCCTCCAGCATGGCCTCCACCCATTGTTATTGATGAAGATTAAGAAGGATTGCTTACTCGACTCAATCACGGATGTAGCTAGTCTCTTTTATACTATCTGGTCTATATCCATTATTAATTTCTCATGTCACGGGATAAGTTCGGGTAAAAAACTAGAAGTAGCAAAACCACCTGGCAAAGGATCGAAATGGAGAACCTGTCCGGGGTGTGGGCTGGTGTGGGGCGGTGCGGGGACGCTGGCCCGTCCACGCAACAAATCCAAATCTAAACAAACAGAGGTAAGATCCGGAACAAAATAAGTGGATACACTTCCGAGATTGCCGCAATACGGATCCGCACCGGATATAGGATTGCTACCGCCTGTTGATAGATGGGCTGTTCGGTCCGGTGGTGGGGGTAATTGGTGTGCTTGTCGTCAGGAAAGCATTAACCGCTACAGAACATTACAGAGTACTTTGTAACACTCTATAACGAATTACGTTTTCCTGATGGTGTGCTAGTCACTGGATCAGATGGTCAATTATTTGAAAGAGTGTGAAGAGTCTAGAGTAGTACTGGCACGTATACCTGGTTAACAACGGACTCATTAGTCATTGGATTGACTTTGAGTTGGACGTTACGGGTGTAATGATATCTCATCAATTTTGAAAGCAAATTGAGCGATGGTGTTTAGTTTCTTTGAAGGTTACACTGCAAAAGGAAAAGTACGGTCTGATCGGACATACCTCGATGGATTACGCAGGGTAAAAAAGGTTGAGTCTTCCCTCGTTAAGAAACGTGGTCATGATAGTTATCGATGGTCCTGATCTGACAAGCCACATCATACTCACGAGAAAAGTGGCGGTCGTTATGAGTCCTTGTGCTCCAAGTGGAATTACTGAGCCGCCAGTGAGGTTACAGCCCTGCACGTCAAACACTTGTGTCCATTTGTGCAATGATCTCTGCCGCCATGTATACGATGATGTGATTTAATCGATGACCGAACGGAATTACATGTTTCGGGGTTCAGAACTTCATCTGTTAATGAATGAACGGTCACTCCAGAGCTTGGAGTGTTTTTGCTAGTGTAAGATTGAATACAAGCGCGAATCCTTGGTGGCAGTGCACGAGCGCAGTCACGCGTCAGGTAACAGTCTTGAATCTGAAGTCTCTCTCAGCTCTTCGAGTTATAAATCTAGTATGAGACCAGGACATTCTAGTCACCCGATTAGTAACAATCAGAGTGGCCCCTCACCCCAGTGAGTGTGTCGATAACTCGTCTTATACAGAACCGCTTACATCTTTATTCATCAGGTTCCCAATCCCGTATGTGACACTTGCTGAATAGAAAGTTAAGCTGATATGATGATTGTTTCAGTGGTAGCTATGTTCCACCTCCCAATCCACCTCCACACAACTCTATGCATGCTGCCACGCCATCGTTTCCTTCACACGGTTCCCCGGCACCCAGAGGGTAGGTAACCAGTAAAATATACTTTGTATCTGTCACCTCAATATCAATATCATTGAACCACAGCTTTGGATTTCCACCACCAGTATCAAGAGACAACCATCCTAGACATCACCACAATAGTGGTCACCCAGGTCACTTTGCTGGCAACCATGCATCTCCTCAAGGTCCTCCTTATGCACCACCGCCCGGCCCTCCGTCCTCATCATACGGCGCACCACCTGGGACTCCAGGTAGGCAAGGCCCTCCTTCACAGTACCCAGCACCCCCAGGTCCTCCTATGAATTATCCACCACCACCTGGACCCCCTCGTGGCTATGGTGTACCTCCTCCCCAGTACGTTTTTCGTGAGATCTTCGCGTTGATAGACATATTAACATTCCTCAGGATGAGCGGTGGCTACGGTCATTCTCCTCCAAGTGGGTTGATCGCTGGAACCTACCAAGTCATTTCTCATCATAATATTTTAAACAGGCGGACCCCCACAGAGGCCACCCGATCAACACCAGTTTTATGGCCCTCAAATACAAGGGCCCAATCAAATGCAGCAATACTCTTTCCAATATTCTCAGTGTACCGGCAAGAAGAAAGCCTTGTGTGTATGTCGTGCGCATGGACTAACGCTCATTCACATCTGATATCTACCTTCAAAACAGATTGGAATCAATTACATCGGCCAGAAAGAACAATTGCTTGGTTGCATTAATGATGCAAACAATCTAAAGCGTTTCTTGATTGGTAAGTCCAAACACTACGGAATGCGCCTGATATCCCATGGATCGTTTCCAGCTCAGTTTGGGTATAAGGAGGAGGACATGGTCATACTCACTGACGATGCGAGGGACCCACGCCAAATTCCTACTCGGCAAAACATAGTGAATAAGTTACCTACAAAATTGTACTGGTGCTGACTGATGGGCGCTGATAGCTGCGCGCAATGGAATGGCTCGTTCGCGATGCCCGTCCTCATGACTCACTGTTCTTCCATTGTACGCGCCTTTCGCAGTCATCTACCCGGTTGTAACTCACATCAAATAGTTTCCGGTCACGGAGGACAGACAGAAGACCTCGATGGCGATGAAGACGATGGATACGATGAAGGTAACGACTACATCTCACAGAAAGCATAAGCTGATTCGTTTGCGGGATAGTCATCTACCCGGTTGATTTCAAAGTCAATGGTCACATTGTTGATGATGTGCGTCCTTGTTGTAGTCCATCCCTCGCCACTTTCCGCTAATGACCATTTTTTCAGTTGATGCACGACATTATGGTAAAGTCGCTTCCTGCGGGCTGTCGTCTCACCGCCATCTATGATGTAAGTTCTTCCCGCTAAGAACATGAGGTGGTATTCATATACTAAAATTCTTACAGTGCTGCCACTCGGGATCAGCTCTGGGTATGAATGGATCTGTTGTCACTTTTCAGTGCTGATACTGATCGTAATTCAATCTATATTTAGATCTCCCATTTGTCGTGGGTTACTCTTTCTCTCCATCCTCATCGTAATCTCACTTTTGTGCCATCAGTATACTACGGAAGGCAAGATTAAAGAACCAAATCTTGCCGCGGAGGCCGGCCAAAGCTTAATGTCTGCCGTGAGTTCATATGCTCGCGGCGATATGCGCGGCGTGTTCAGCTCCGTTACTGGATTCATCAAGACCGCCGAACATGGACATCAAGCCGAGGTAATCTCCAGGGCCACGAAGACGAGTCCTGCAGACTGCGTGCGTGAAACTTTGGTTATTTTATATCACGCTCACCTTCAATGTAGATCTCTTGGGGTGGTTGCAAGGATTCACAGACCAGCGCGGATACACAAGAAGCTGGAAGAGCCACGGGCGCTATGAGCTATGTGAGTTCCTTAATCCACGCTTCTCACTTCAGCCCCTCATACATATTTGAAATGCAGGCTTTTATCGAGGCACTCAGTAAGTGATCTCGGTGGTCATAATTAGTTCCTAATTCGACACTTTTTTTTCCGCAGGGGAAAACCCGCAGCAAAGTTACGTGCAGCTTCTTAATTCCATCCGGTGAGTGCCTAATTCTTTGGGATTAATTATATGGCTTCTGATGAACTTGCCGGCAGTCAAATTTTGAGGGGAAAGTACGATCAGAAACCACAGGTTCGTCTATAGCTGTGCATAGTGTTGCGCTTTTCTGACTCTTTTAAAATAGCTGTCTTGTTCTCACCCGATGGTCAGTATTTTTTTCTACAAGGTCCTCGTCTCTCACCATCTGCCATACAGGACACAAATCTACTTTTCATAGCCTGAATGATGTCTGTAGTAGTACTCTGTACAATTTGTAACCATGTTTCCTGAATGTAGTATACTTGTCTACGTAGAAATACAAGGTTGTCCTGTTCAGTGAAGTTGTGACCGTCAAAAGAGAGATCAAGATACTAGGTGACTTTGCACAGCATTTAGGATCCTACATTTTGATTCAAATCTTATTGGAGTACCTCGTCGCAATCTAGAAATGCTTTCTAACCGCAGATCAATCGTATCTAGTTCTAGCGCTACGCTCAAAAGGCGGTTACGACAGTCAGGGTTTGAATTTCAGGCCCGTTCAGGTCGCTTTGAACATCATTTGAATGTAGGGGATCCCCCTTCAGATATCACTTCAGAACTGGGTCCGTTTGATATGCGGACTTGCAAAACACTGACATTTGACGGCGGCACGAGGACTTCACAGCATATATTTAAATTCAAAACAACATTCCAAGCGCTGCGGGAAGTCATCCACTATCCGATGTTCCTGGTAATACTAGTACTAGTGCAGGTTTTGTGACAATCAATTTCATGATGCCTGATAACAAGATGTATACAACCAATGAGACAACGTCTAAGGGGTGAGTCATGCTGATAGTCTCGTTCCCAACGTTCTGGGTCACGAGCATCAGTCATATTATTACAAATTCTGTTAGGATCTGGCACCGAGATCAATGTGCTGACAGATATGCGACGAGGATGGCGAATGATCAATGACACTCGACGCTGATTAGACGGGCCTCCCCTGCGTGGCCAAACTTGATTCGAAAATCGGTTTTACTGGGCAGGGCATCCAACGTATGATGTTTTACAGGCCCTGGGAACAGAGGTTCTGCATGAAACCGATCGGTCCCTTCGGACGGGAGGTCGAACGTGTCATTCCCTGAGGCCCTTGAAGATGATGATGATGAACTTGCATCAAGTACTAGCGCTGAAAGGTTTCGGCCGTAACTCTGCAAGGATGATCAGCGTACGTCCACTTTTATATGGAAAGTCAACATACGCAGCCGGTATCTAAGCCAATGGACCACCTCTTGACATCCAGACCACGAGCTGCCGCGTGGCCATACACGACAGTCGACGGATAACAAGGGAGGTGACTCTCCTGGTAGCCTGTAAGTCGTGTAACGGAACCAGACCGAGAATCGGGGGACTGGAAACCAGAGCATTTATTCATAATTTCATTCCAAAGGTCGGAGAACGGGGTTCCTTTTTTGTTGCTGCGTGTAGGCTTACCATTTTCGAGCACGCTCCTTATATTTTGGACGACCCATGGATCTTTGTTCTGCGGGATTTCCGAGAGCAATGCGAGCTCCTGTGCCTTTCGTATAGAGGGGATGTCGCACTGTTCTATGGATGGCCAGTGCGACAATGGTTGTTTAGGATGTGAGAGTATTCGGTTTGGGTCGGCTGCGAGTAAACCAGCATGAACAAAGAATACATGGCCTGTCGGTGCGTAAAGAACGAGAGGGAGAGATTGCAAATAACTGTACTGTGAGCGGGACATCGCTCGCGCAACCTTGTAGTGGTCCCCTAAAGGCTTCCAATCCTTGGGGACCCTGTTTCCCCAGTCAGGTTTCTTCATCGACGAAAGCCATGAGTCGAATGCAGACTTGTTGCCCTGTTCAAGCACTGGTTTATAATCAGGCCAATGATCATCAACTTCTCTCAGCCACTCTATGCCCCCTTGCTGAGCAATGATCCAATCCATCCAAGCGCGCCATTCAAGGACTTGCTGGTCGTTATTTCCGCGAACGCCCAGAATCTTGTTGCTCTCCATAAACGATAGAACTGCCAATGAGTCTTCCACAGGTCCCTTTGTCGTGAGGTCACCGAGGTGTATTAAGGTATCCTTCTGCGTGTCATAGGATATTCGATTTAGTAAAACGCTAGAAAAACGTGAACTTCAAGTATGGTCTAGATTTTTCTAAGCACATACGTCAAAGATTCATTCATGCCGTGTAAGTCGCCTATCACAATTATCCTCTTATCTTTGTCATCTGCCATCCATCGGGAATCGTATCGAAAGTGATAAATAAAGCCAACAACTCACTAGTAGGCCATTGTTCATTAGATAGCGTATGTGTGAAATTCCCGTAATGACTGAAATCAGGGAATTCTGTAGGTCTAGGTGAGCCTATCTTACAGGTGGAACCAATACGCTGGCCTCGCTTACCGGAGCGGCTAGGACTTGTCCAGAAACTGACCCTGTTTCGCAGGTCGCCTGCAAGAATCGTCCAGAGGATGAGGGTAACGACAGCTATGCTCAATAGGAAACCATAATTGCCATTGCACCTGGCCATGGCGCCCGACAACCTGAGGAGGAGAAAATTACTTTGTACCACAGCCTAATATTATTCAAGTGGCCATAATTGTGGCTGTACAGTCGGTCAAGTACCCTTTACCGTGACTCATCACTTTGGTTACTGCAAAATTCGGTAATCGGATCTCACTCGGTTCTTGTGCCGATATTTGACCTGCTCAGGGCTGCTCAATTCTAATTGGGAGCCGAGTTCGCCGGTTCGCTGCTAAGCGTCGCCAAATTTTGTTTTAAACGGGACTTGTACCTAACCCTTATGCGCGCAGCACCAGCACTTCAAGTGTAGTGAATTATCTACAAGCAGTCTTAAAGCACATTCTGAACCTCACTAAACCTCGTCATTCACATTCCTAACCCTTGGACGAGGTTTAGTGAGGTTCAGAATGTGCTTTAAGACTGCTTGTAGATAATTCACTACACTTGAAGTGGTGCTGCGCGCCGTAAGGGTTTGGTACAAGTCCCGTTTAGGACAAAGTTTGGCGACGCTTAGCAGCGAACCGGCGAACTCGGCTCCCAATTGAACACGAACTTTTAGAATTGAGCAGCCCTCTCCTGAGCAGTTCAGTTTTGGTTAGCTCAGGTCAAGCTTAGTACAATCACAGTTTGTGGCCATTGCAGGTGTATCAATGTATTGCGTTCGCACTTGCACTAGTTGCATTTTTTGTTTCGTTGCGGCTCAGCTGCACCATGTCGTCTATAGATATCAAATCAAGCCCATGTTATCTTCAGAGTGCGCTACCAGTCAAGTCGTAAGCGTTCGTAAGTGTCCGTAACGCGCGTAACTTAAGCGTTCATTTCAGTGGTTTTGCAGATTTGAAGGGCAGTTCGACCAACCCGAATTTTCAGATGGCGGCCAAGGTACGTACAGAACGTAATGACAACTTGAAAACCTTGCAAATTTGCCTCTGACCTACTTAGATCAGCGACGACTCGGAAAATGATAACTTTCCGGCGCTCGCCAACCCCAACGATGATTGATCTACACAAAAGCCGCCACCTAAACTCAACCTACAATTTTGTTTAATACCAGCCATCCGTGCTCATCTAGCTCCCAATTCAAGTTTCATCAGTGCATGCAGCGGCATGCGCTCTCCATCGCACCAAACCCTACTTGTCCATTACCTTCGCTGCCCTCGTTCTCTGGTGATTGAAGATGCGCTTTTAATGCCCGCGCTCACCTATGGCTACCATCGTTCTCCGTCAAAGCCTGCCTTCCCTCCGCCAAACTCATTCTGTATTATCCCACCGACAACACCGGACACATCATCATGAGTCATTCAGCAATCGAGTCACGGAACATTCAAGGTATCACTAGGGTTCAAGTTGCAACGTCGGGGCTACAATATCAAATGAGTATGCTGACGCACCGACTACTAGTAGTTGTCAGGTCAAATCAATTAAGTTAGTCAGTGCTGACTGACGCCTGACAACACTGGGATTTAGAAATTGAACATGCCAGGATCAAAAGCAAACCATCTCTTGCCACATTTTATCGAATCCTTGCACTCGGATGACTCGCACGGCAACTATCTCGTCATCACTTTTTCGAGGGGGACTGACGTGGCTAGGGTGCTCAACATTTCCATCGCATTTGCTATCACATATATAGTGGGCTACCGAGTATGATATGACTTTCCAGCGAGTCATGTTCTCCGTTGCATCCTTGTTAGCACTCCTGGCTTTGTCAGTCACGGGATCTCCCTTCGAAGTTCGCAATTCCCCCATCACGCTCCCCATGACCAGGAGGCCAGCATTCTCCAATGTTACTGATCTCTTGCGGCATGATGAAGCTCTCGTTGCGGCCTTGACGGAACACAGCACGCATGACCGACGTGCTATTGTCCTTTGACAAACTTTTATTGGGGCTACACCGTATCAGTTGGCATTGGCAATCCCACCACAACGTGTAAGTTCATCACTGAGAAAACATGCGGCGCTAATGTATTATTGAAGACGAGTTGATTGTCGACAGCCTTTGCGGGATCACATGGGTTGGCGCCAGGACTCCGTACGTGAGCAGCACCGGCATCAACACTCAAGCCTGTGAGGGTCGATTACGGTTATGGCTCCTTCGAAGGTATGGCATACAACGATATCATAAGTTGAAAATACCTACGATTAGTATTTATAGGAACTTTATTTAGAGATTCAATGACTGTCGGTATTCCTCAGCTCGTCATCCAGGAAATGACATTCGGTGTTGCTTCTGCTTCGCAGGGCTTCCCTTATGACGGTGTCCTTGGCATCGGGCCTAGAGCCTTCATACCCGGCACCCTAGATTCGCCAGATGCCGCACTCCTGAGTGTCACCGACTACCTGTATGATCAACGCTACATTCGTCGGTACGTTGTTGGTATCTTTTTCCAGCCCGCCATTGCAGGTGCAGTCCAATATGGCGATGGAGAGATTTCCTTTGGTGCAGCCAACCGTGGGAGGTACAACAACCGCATCAGATACATGTAAGGCACCTTAGCCTCTGGATCAATCCAGACTGATAGTAATTGTTTTGTTTCAGTGATATCACCACCAACCTCCGCTCATCGCAGTTTTGGGTATCGATCAGAGGATCACCTACGGAAATATGGATATCTTGGCAAACACCGCTGGCGTCGTGAATTGCGGTTGCACCTTTGTCTACATTGCCTCTGGTGTGTATTTGGAATGCAGCGAGCAATAATGGTCTCATCAGCGTTCGATAGATGCCTTTGAGAGGTACAAGACTGCAACCGGCGGTATCCCGAATGCGGCGACTGGTCTTCTCCAGATTTCCCTTGTCCAGTACTATGACCTACGTAACTTGAACTTCCATATTGGCGGGGTACGTCAATTCTGTCGGCCCTCACATCCCTTGTTGACCATTTGCACAGCGGGTCTACCATTAATTCCTAATGCGCAAATCTGGCCTCGTTCTCTCAACAACAGGATTGATGGCGGTGGCGGTCTCGATGATATATTTCTCATTGTTAGACGCCTTGAAGCGCCCACTGGTTCAGGGCTTGACTTTATTAATGGCTACGTATTCCTCCAGCGCTACTACACTGTGTTCGATAGTAGCGGGACGTCCCGCGTCGGTTTTGCACACACCCCGTTCACTCGTAGCGACATTAACTAATATAGAATTGCCAAAGTATACGAAGCATCGTTTTGCAGACGCAAAGCAGCATACGGATTTGAAGGTTATACGGACTCTTCTCAAATAGGCTATGGAGGTTACCGTATACTACGATTAGAATGTAGCAATACAAGTAAGCGCGGGTCGTCTTGTAGAACTGAATTCTGTGCAAGTTTGTGTCTAGTACTATAGGATATTTCTTTTGTGCATCAATACGCAGTATATTTATTATTGTCGTCTATCCTGCCCTGCATCCGAGTCTGCGTGCATGGTACGTTGCAGATGAGTCAACAAGTTGTTGAAATAAAGGATAGAGTAGGTCAAGATATTAGCGTCAATATTCGACTGCTCTCTACGAACTTACAAAATAGCTGGACAAATGATGAAAGGCCACCAAGTGGGAGAAGATAGGAGATACCGATTAGTGCTGCCGCAGTCCGGTTCAGTCCGGTTCAGAGCCAGTTGGACGAGGCTCCATGGTCCGGTTCTACCTTCATTGACGAACCTTAAACCGAACCTCTGTGGACCGTTCGCAGCGGTCAGGTTTGGTTTTTGGTTCGAACGCTGAACCGGACCTATAGCTAGCAAAGTCGAAGTACAGTACACTATGTCATAATATTTAAAACGGGTTTAAATGTCGTGCTCCTTAACATTTTGCACAACATTTAAACCAGTCCTATTGAAATATTGCAAACCCCGATGCTAAGAGGAAGGGGTGTATATAATAACCTTTTTTCTGTTTCATAGTGTGTAAATACTTCGGGATTCACATGATATGGATATGCAACATATGTCTGTTTATGTAAATTCTGTCCCTATACTAACATTCCGGCTTGACTATTTTTTCGTTCCCGCAGTGAAGGTAATGATGAAATTGCTGATCTCTAGTTGAGATAGAACTGAGGTTCTGTGTGGCTGTGCAGTGATGGTGCACACTGCACAGCACCCTCACTCCTCCTGCAAGCACAGGAGGGTAAGCGCCTACTCGTTCTTCAATAGCATTCTACAACCATCTAGCGAGCTTTCTATAACAAAAAAGATTGAAACATCTATCCACCCATTCAATTTTCATCACGCGATAGCTGAGGCGTTCCACAACTGACTCTTGTCACTACTTACAAACTTCGATTCAAAACTTCGTACGTCGTCCCTCCAGATAACTATCGCCTAGATTATGATTATTTCTAACCGCATCTTGGGCCAGTACTTTACTTTCAGTTGGTTCATTGTACCCCGCATATCACGACCTTCATCAATGGTTGAGATCAGTGTTAGTATTTCCATCTCTTATCTCTCGCATCCTCTCTAACCTCTTTGACAGCTCTTGCGGGAAATTGGGAGAGACTGTCCCAGGTCGTTGTAAGGGTGCTCAATATAACTCCCGCGAGCGTCAGCCCCACCCGAAATGTTTGCAAGGGACTCGGGTGGATCTCCTCAAATACATTCACAGATTCCTGGACAATACAGAGAATAATCAGCTCATTTGGCTGCATGGAACCGCTGGCGTTGGAAAGTCTGCCGTTGCGTTCACAGTAGCTGAAAAGATGAGAAGTCTAAAAGTGACCGAAGAGACGAATGTCGAAAAGCGGCTAGCGGGAAGATTCTTTTTCTCGCGAAAACACACAGAACGTCGCACGGCCGGATATTTCTTTGCGACGCTCGTCTACCAGCTTGGCATCAATTTTCCGAGCATCCGGCAAGATGTGAGCAGAGCCATCCGCGACAATCCAGCTCTACTACACCCAGACACGCCTCTCTGCGACCAGATGGAGGCTCTCTTTCTCCAACCCCTCCGCAACCTTCCAGTCAGATTGCACGAATGTCTGCCTTTGACGTTTGTTGTCGATGCCCTTGATGAATGCACATCCGAACCTGAGATTACCGATCTCATCCTTTCTCTTGCGCGGGCTCTTCGTGAGCCTGATCTGCCCGTGACCCACATTCTGCTCACAAGTCGCTCGGAATTGCATATCTGTAAAGCCTTTCAGAACGAAGAGGTGCGCCCGCTGGTGCTCGAGATACCAGTGAAAACTCCTGGGGAGGGCGTTGCTACGATTCTCTCGTTAGATGGTGCCGATGTCGACAATGACATCTATATTTTTTTGCAGCATTCATTCAGAGAGCTGCAATGCCGCCATCCCGATTTCCCGCAGCCATCGGATGGTGACCTTGCGAAGCTGGCGAGTCGAGCTAGTAGACGTTTTATCGTGGCGTCTACGATGATGAAGTTCATTGTCGACGATGGATACAAAGATCCCTGGGATCAGTTACAGCTGATGCTTGAACTGACGAGCGAGCTTCTGGCAGGAACAGAGGTGTACAAGTTATATGACTGTATCCTCTCCACGTGTGCCGATCCCAAGCGGGCACACCTGTACTTGTCCATTGTCACCGCACTAGCAGACCCTCTCCCGCTGTCACAAATCTCCATACTTTTGGCCCCGGTCAGGGCTGTGATGCCGAGACAACGTTAGTGCAACTTCGGTCTGTCATGGATATCCCTACAGACAGCACTCTTCCCGTGAATATATATCACTCGTCCGTTCGCGACTATGTTTCCAACTCATCAAACTGCAGCCTCCCTCAAGTACACGATATGATCTCACCTCACTCCCTGCTCGCATATTCCTCTCTCCGCTTGATAAAAGGAATTCCAAAAAGCACGACTCTCTTAGACGCACTCTCAGAACTGAAGAAGCAAAGCAATGCTATGCAACCTGAGGACCCCCATAGGTTACGAGACTCATTGGCGTTCCTTGTTCAGCCACTAGAGCCACAGTCAGTTGCCAGCTGTATGATATGGCTTCGAGGAGGTCGTACTTCCGATTTACAATGTTGGCTGGGGACTGTGGACGGGTGCGCCTGGCTGGAGACCTTGAAAGGAAAAGACTGGCTGGAGCCGAGGTAGGACGACAATGGTTGCAGATCGAGGGAGGACGACAATGGTTGCAGACCGAGGGAGGACGAGAGTGGCTTCAGACCGAGAGAGGACGAGAGTGGTTACAGACTTGGAGTGGATGGACGTTGCAGCAGACCGAGGAGGACGAGACTGGCTGCGGACCGAGAGAAGCCGACAATGGCTGGAGACCAGCGAGGACGAGAGTGGCTGGAGACCTGGGGAACACAAGACTGGCTGGACACCCAGGAGGACGAGATTGGCTGGAGACCGAGCGAGGACGACAATGGCTGCAGGCCGAGCGAGGACGACACTGGTTGCAGACCCAGGAAGTACGACAATGGCTGCAGGCCGAGCGAGGACAAACTGGCTGCAGAACCAGGGAGGACGATACTGGCTGCAGACAATGGGAGGACGAGAGTGGCTGCAGACCGAGGAGGACGAGAGTGGCTTCAGACCGAGGGAGGACGAGACTGGCTTCAGACCGAGAGAGGACGAGAGTGGCTTCAGACCGAGGAGGACGAGAGTGGCTACAGACCTGGGGTGGATGGACGTGGCTGCAGACCGAGGGAGGACGAGACTGGTTGCAGACCCAGGAGTACGACAATGGCTGCAGGCCGAGCGAGGACAAAACTGGCTGCAGACGAGGGAGGACGAGACTGGCTGCAAACCGAGCGAGGACGAGAGTGGCTTCAGACCGGAGTGACGAGAGTGGCTTCAGACCGAGGGGACGAGGGACAGACCTGGGGGGGGGGCTGCAGACGAGGGAGGACGAGACTGGCTGCAGACCAGGGGGACGAGATGCTTCAGACCGAGGGAGGACGAGCCTGGCTCCAGACTTCCTATGGTCAAGAATGGCAATCCAGTCCGGCGGCCTCCGTCTGGGTGACAACGGAAGAATTCCTGAGGACATCTGAAGGAATCAACGAGTATATCATTACCAGCGACGCGCCTTTACTACCAGCTTTTCAAGTTATCCAACAGTTCAAGACTTTACCAGATTTCTTGATGTTTCCAGTTTTCCTGGCATTACGACACCAGCATCATTCCACCTCTGCAATACCAAAGAGCCTTCTTTTACCGGACAGGGAGATAATTCATGCTATGAATGCCTTTGCGGGTTTCGCAAATGAAGCAATGGAACATAGTCGAACAGGTCCTGACGCTCTGAAGTATGCCTGTCATAATTGGGCCGTACATATCTCGCGTGCCCCAAGGCCGTGGGATGACACGCTCAATCGTATCTTCGAGGCTTTTTGGAATGACGATATTCTCCCTTGGCTGAAAATGGAGTGGTGTTCGAAGGGTCTGCAGTCTTGCCTTGTCATCTTATCTGAAGGGCAGAAGTTTGTGAATGTATGTTTCGACAATTCAAGGTAGCCACAGCTGATGTCGCCCCGTGTTCTATGATATCTAGTCCATGAGGTGACACCTTGTTCTCTCATCTTCACTTCGGGCTGTTGAGCCGTTGACGCGCAGCCCGGCGCTAGCACCCATGGACGTCGAACCGGGCTACCATGTCATAATAACGCAATAATGTATGATACATCAGTGAGCGAATTCCATACTCAGATCCCCGCTCCAAAGTACGTCAGAATGCTCCTACGAAAGTGTCCTTCTCGAAGTCTTGCCCTCACTCGTATTCTAGCTACATTGATCTGTTCCTTGCCACTATCACTTCTACTCATCTCATGGAATCATAAAGTATGAAATCATAAATCTATTCTGCATTATCTTTTTTTCAAGTACAATCCAAATGCTTCGAAATTCGAATGGCTTACCTTCGCCAGAGTAAGCTGAATGAAGAATTAGTGAGAAAATTATGCACATGATACACTAACAATGCGCGCTTGTCCATTGTCTCCGAAATCGATCTCTTGTGAGTGAGAGCCTCGTGCATGTGAGTTATTCCTAAATTGGTATGTAGCAGAAGAGAAAGATCTTCTATCGAGGACAATAGCTGACAACCGACGGCCGTACGCCTGCGGGTGACATCAGACAAATCATGAAAGCATGATATTTGTGTGACTCACACAACCAGTGTCCAGACCGATTGACCACCGCTTGATATCTAACCCACGGCTTGCAGCATGTCCGTAGACGACAGTGAATGGATAACATGTAAGTGAGGTTGGCTGGTATGCTTCACCCACATTCGCACTCGAATTTCCCAGCATTTTGACATTGCTTCGTTCCACAGTTGCGACCAGGGAGTTCCCTTTCGGGAACTGGAAGATACAACTCCTTTATCGGTGACGCTTTTATGTTCGTCACGGTCCACGGATCTTTGTTTTCGGGAATCTCTACGAGGACTGCAAGCTCCTGTTGATTACGTAGCTTTGCAACATCATGTTGGTCATCCACGGGAGGCCAATGGGAAAGAGGCTGTTTAGGGTTGGAAGCCTGGAGCTTTGGGTGGGAAGATAACAGACCGGCGTGGACGAAGACCACGTGGCTAGTTGGAGAATGAAGCACGAGGGGTAACGAACTTAGATATTCGAAGAGTCCGGGAGACACAGCACGAGCGACCCTGTAATGTTTACCCAACGGATGCCAGTCGATAGGCACTAACTTCTTCCAGCTTGCGTACTTGCTCGTCTCGACCCAGTTTTCAAGCTCTGCTCTCTCGAGTTGCTTGTCCCCGTCGAGGTCAGGCCATCGCTTGTCCATGGCAGAAAGCCATTCCTGACCTCCCGGACGAGATAGTATCCAGTTCATCCAAGCTCGCCATTCGATCACTTTTTGGTCATTGTTCCCTCTGACGCCCAAGATTCTATTGGATGACATGAATGACAACGCGTCAATGGAGTCGTGAACAGTCGCCTTTGTCACTAGGTCTCCGACGTGAATAAGCGAATCTCTTTCCGAGTTGTAGTGTATTTCGTCAAGTAAATTCCTGTCCCAGTCAAAGAATGTTAGTAATTTTGTCAATGACTGGACAGCCGGAACTCACGTCAATGAGTCATTCATGCCATGTATGTCTCCGATTACGATTATGCGTTTCCCTTGGTCGTCTGACTACGATTGTAAGTCTCTTGTACTTGGTACCATGATACAATTACAGACCTGTGGGAAGCACACTGTCAGGAATTTTCTTTATAAAATTTCCGTCATAGTGGCCAAAGTCCGGGAAGTCTTCGATGAAGTGAGTCTACGGTACAGCAGTAGTTGATTCAGACCAAGGACCTACCAATCTTTTGATTGAAGGCGTGATTTTTTTTGACTTCTTGGAGGACTCCGGCAACAAACACAAAAGTCAGAAAGAATGCAAGGACTACAAATGAAAAACAAGTCCTGAGACTGTCCCCTGACCATATAGACATCTCACCGTCAACTCATGGACGTGTGTTTGTAACAGCCGTGGAACTTTTCAACGATTGGTTTGACCGACTACTGCTTATGCAAGTGCTTCAAGTATTTTCAAAAGCTTAACTTCTTGCTTTAATAATACCCTCCATAGCCCTCCTTCTATCCACCTCGTTATAATCCTTGTTGTCAGTAGAACCTGCCCCGATCCACTTCCACGCGTTAAGCTTCACGAACTCTTCAAACGCCCATGGCTGCGCCCGGAGTTCTGAAGATGGAAGGCACCATACATAGGTAGCTGCCTCTACAGGGTTCGCCAATTCGGACAGCATAGGGATCGATGGAGGCGTCGCGGGCACTAGAGACTTAACCTCAATCGGTAGTATGTCCCGTATGTTAGCCAGCGGTCCTAATGGGTATACAGACACCAACTCTCTTGTGTATTGCTTCGAGGAGGGGTTAATTTGTATCACAAAAGTGACTCGCAGGACTCACATCTCCTTCAAAGACATCAAGGAGTCGGACATCTTCGTCCGATAGACCGGTTACCAGAGAACCTCGTACCGATTTCTCCTCCGAATTGAGGTCATGATCGAACATCGCTCGACTTTGCGAGTACGGCAAGATCCCAGGGTAATCCTCATTCTTTCTGCGTGCTATGTCAAAATGCTAGCGGGAAGAAACAACATCATTCACCTTGACCTGGTGTCTGGTGTAATCCTAGAATAGGTATGTATCAGGGCGATGCTTCGTAAGGTTTCCTGGCAGACTAACCAGCAAGAGAGCAGGGCACATTTGAAGTTGACTGCCGTCGTTCCCAGTAACTCGCTTCAATATTTCTGGATGCATCAACGTGCCATAGAAAAATGCGGATACCATTCTCGAAGGAATGAAGGTTGAAGATGGAGGTCCGATGTTATTCTTCACCTTAGAGAGATCAGTCAATATGGACTGGATCGAGGAATGGGACGACCGCCTGCACGCTTCAGCTGATAAGGGAGAAGCGATCATTAAACAGTTTACCAGGTGACTAGATAGTAGAGCTGCCGATAAGATAAGGTAGAAGCCATGGTCATGGGTTACTACATAGTTTACTTGCAGTTTGATGATTGATCAAGTAGTGACGTGAGTCTGATGAGAATTTGTTGATATTATGGAAAGCAGGGCCATCCTGCTTTCCATACTTTGCTCTAAACATTATTTCTTGATCGAGTGGTCTATACAGGCGCTACAAACGAAGCTGATCTCGAGTCTACGGTCTATTACCTGACTGACAGTCTAGTCTATTTGATCCTAATTTTGTCACTAGCAATCTAAACTATACTCCCAATTGCAGGCTTGCTCGAAAGGATTCCGCCGCTAACAACACCGATGGCCGGTACTAGTGATCCAGGGTCGAGCATGGAAACATCCGCATCTTCGTCTACAGGAGTTATCGTCCAGCCTGGAAAGAAGAAAAGAACGCCAACGAATCCCAACAATATCTTCAAGCCCAGTTCGGACTCGACGACAGCACGAAATCTCTGCGGTATTGAATGGCAGGCCGAGCACAAGACAGGTACTATTGCTGAGTTCGCCGCACACTGGAACAGCCTTTCGGCCGAACAGAAGGAAGCTTATGCCTCTCGCTCCAAGCTTGTCGATGCTGTAAGTTTTTGCTCGCCATCGTGTCGAGTGTTGTGCCCATCTCAATTGTGCAGGCTAAGGCAAACGTAGTTGAATTCATAGCCAACTTGAATGGTCTCAGCACATAACTCTCCTGCGTCAGCTCGCTTCACTGCTTTCCCTGAGCCCTGTCTCTTCTCGGATGCTTATCGTTGCTTTCGGTTTCTCGTTCTCCCAAGTTGGTCCCAACTGCTTAGTTAGACTGCTGCACTCCTCTGCCTATTACTCAATTGTATGTTGTACGCTAATTCTACACCGCTGTGCAAGCTCCTGCATTGTCCTACTCGATTTCATTACTGCCGCAGTGCGCACTGTATGCTACATAATTTATTCACGTTTTCATGAGCGATCACCATGACAATCTGGCAGAGGCTACGTCGGGTTTTCGGCGACTCGTCACGGTGATCCTTATCCGCCCGTTCCTGGCTAGGTCTATTGGTGCTCTCACGCTGAGTCACGCTGGTAGCTTCAAAGCGTGGGTGCATGCTGAACTGTGCCTACTTGCCACTGGCGCCCACGGACGTAATGACTGAGATGAAGACTCCTTTGTCCTCCGAGTTAGCCCCTAGCACGTCGACTACTGATGCGGAGCTAGGCAAGCATGCCCCGCCTTCGTTTGGGCACGCAATGCACAAGCTCTTTGAGTTTGACCCATCTTATGTCAACCTCAACCATGGTGAGTTCTATCCATAGAATTCAAACTTCATACCGTGCCTTGATTCATGACTGACGCATTTGAAGGTTCATATGGTTCATTACCCATGCCAGTTAGAGTTGCATGTGATAAATTTCCGCTCGTGTCGAAGCCAACCCAGACAAATTCTTGCGCATAGAGTGCATTCACCACTGGAATGAGGCTCGTACCCGAGTGGCCAAGTTGATAGGCGCAGAGACCGATGAGTGTGTCTTGGTGAATAATACGTCACACGGTATAGCCACGGTTCTCCGCAATTTCGAGTGGAATGAAGGGGATGTTATTATCGGGAGTGAGTTAAGAGTCACTACATTGAAGTTCTCTCACTCATATTACCCCTTCCCTCACAAAACAGCTACCACAACTTACGGTTCTGTATCCCAAGCGATCAGGTATCTCGGAGATATCCCACCACACCCACAGGTGTCTACATTCAATCTTAAGTTCCCTACCTCACATGCGGAGATACTGGAGAGTTGGCGAGAACATCTCCGTCAAGTGACCTCAGAAGGGAATGATCTCAAACAGACTCGCAAGGTCGTTGCTGTAGTAGACGCCATCGTATCCAATCCCGGCGCGCGTCTTCCTTGGAAAGAAATGGTGGCCATTTGCAAGGATGTAGGTGTTTGGTCGTTAGTCGATGCTGCACATTCCATTGGCCAGGAGGTAGATATTAACTTATCGGAGGCGAAGCCTGACTTTTGGGTATCGGTTAGTTCGTCGTCTCCACCTCGTCATACACTGTTCTTGACCAATCGAGCTAAACAGAACTGTCACAAATGGCTATTTGCGAAGAGAGGCTGTGCAGTCCTTTATGTTCCCAAACGGTATGCCCCAAACTTGCTCAACTATCGACGTCTAATGAGACTTACTAGAAATCATCACGTTATCAAATCTCCTATACCCACTCCACACACTTATCACTCACCTCAAGATGAGCACTACGATGGCCCACAACAATTTGTGAATCTTTTTGCATGTTAGTTATGCCGAATAAACTGGACTACACGATTTCGAACGCTCATGTCTCATTGATTACTAGGGACGGGAACCATAGATTATGTTCCATTATTGAGTATAAATGCAGGTTGGTGCGAAGTCGTCATTAACATTACCGTTCTGACTGTGATTAGCCTTGGATTTTAGAGAATGGCTTGGTGGCGAGCACAAGATAAACGAATACACTCACAATCTCGCAATCGCAGGCGGAAAGCATCTAGCAAGTCTCTTGGGAACCAGCGTGATGGACCCTGACGGTGAGCTAACTTTGAACATGGTGTGTAAATGCATTGTTCTGCTTCTTTTCCCGCGTGTCATGTTCCCTGGTCAGGTCAACGTGGAACTGCCTATTCCTGGCGACATCAAATATTCAGATGAAGTTCATTCCCTGCTGCTAAATACTTTGTTAGTTGAGTGGAACGCGTATGCCGCTCATTACTACCACAATGGGAAATGGTGGACAAGGTGTAGCGCACAGGTATGGAACGAGGTAAGAACCTGTTCGTAAAGATATGATCTTCTTGGTTCTTACCGGTAAAAATCAGATTTCGGATTTCGAAGTTCTCGCCAATGCTCTCAAAGACGCGTGTCAGAAAGTAGTGAAGTTTGCGAAGCAATAAATAGTTGCTTCATGTAGGAAAGTATTCCCCTATATTTCTACACAAAAAAGACATCGAATAAATAATAGACTCAGAATGCATGCTGAAGTTGTACTATGCTCGCCGACTAATGTATGATTCTGTGGGACATCACAGCACCAGAAGTTGGATCAGGCCACGATGAACCTCGCTTAAAGACTCTCGATGACTCTAATGATTCTAGCGTGATGAGGCTCATCTTTCATGTCAGTACGCGCGACATATCACGTGAATATGGGATAGTGATTATAAGTTGTGATATAAGTGGTTCATCGAAACACGTGACTGATGTGACCGCCACAGACGCATCAATGACATGGCTTTGTCTACTCCGCACGCGTTGCACACTCCTATATTGCACATGTTTACGCATGCTCAACTGCTCACACTTTAACGAATTATCCTGTACTCTTCAGTGAAGAAACGAAGATGGCGGAAGACCTTCTCAAATCTCTCAACTCTGCTCAGACTAGATGTGTGTTTCAAGTTGCTTCCTGTAGCATTATTTGCGCACTAAATTGTCCGATTTGAACAGGTGTGACTTATCGTCCAGACTCACCGCTCCAAATATTAGCAGGCCCGGGAAGTGGCAAGACAAAAGTTCTGACATCACGAATCGCCTACATGATATTGCACCATGGGATGGACCCATCGTCTATATGCGCTGTTACGTTCACCAACAAGGCGGCTAACGAAATGCGAGCGCGTCTCTTCAAGCTCATTGGCAAAGATAGCGTTAATAAGGTGAAATTGGGAACTTTCCATGCGATCTGTGCCCTCTTTCTGCGGAAACATGGGACATCGGTGGGCCTCGACGGGAACTTCACTATATGTGATTCTGACGAGAGGTACGTCGCCGAAATGATGCAGTCATATTGTGCTGAAATATATCGTAGCAAGCGAACTGTGACGAAATTGTTGAAGCCTTACAGCGATTTCCTCTCGTCCAAAGACATTCAAGTGAATGCCAGTACTCTCTGTTCATTGATTTCTCGCGCCAAGTCCAAGGGAGAAACTCCGGAAGATGTTATGCCACGCAAAGAAAGTCGACATGTTTCAAGCAAAGCTGCTTCCTCAAAGTCGACGAACGAAGATTTCCAGCGTGTCTTTGCAGAGATATACCGCGACTATGAGAAGACTTTGCGACAAAGTAATAGTTTAGACTTTGACGACCTCCTTCTCTTTGGCGTCAGGCTTTTCTCACGGCACCCAAGATATGCTGCATGGTGTCAGCATATACTTGTCGACGAATTGTGAGCTTTCGTCCCTTATTGTTGATCAAGGCTCATCCATAATTACAAAAGCCAAGACACCAATGCAGTCCAGTACGAGCTCATGTGTTGTATTGCTGCTGCCAGTCGTTGTGTGACGGTTGTTGGTGATCCTGATCAGTCAAGTACGCTTTGGCTGTTGATACCGTCTGACCTTGATCTAATCCGCAACTATATAGTATACGGTTGGCGATCTGCAGATGTTACAAATCTTGGCAAGATGCAAAATGGTAAGATAGAGGCAACGCATATAGCCATGCATTTGACAAATCTCATACCTTTCTTAGACTTCCCGAACGTAGCGCAGATAATGCTTGAGCAAAATTACCGTTCAGCGGGATCTATCCTTGCAACGAGCCTCGCCATTATCTCGCAAGGTGAGTTGTGCAGACGTAGAAAATATTTTACCAACATTTTCACAGATACATCCCGGATTGCAAAAACTCTGCATACAGATCATCCGCTTGGGCCTCTTCCAATGCTCCGTTCATTCCCTACAGAACATGACGAAGCCGCTTTCATTGCGTGGGAGATCAACCGCATGATAGCACAATCAGGAGGGATGTTAGGTTTCGGAGACTTCGCGGTGCTTCGTACGTCCCTACTTCACAACGCTCGAACTATTTACAAACCGTTGGTAGTACGTTTCAATGCCATATCCAGAACAATTGAGAACGCGCTTCAAAAGGAAGGTATCCCCAATCGGATGCTAGGTGGACATCAGTTCTTCGAACGGGCAGAAGTAAGCGATTAGCTGAGCCTGCGCGTCCCTTTGGGTCATGACACGATGACCAATTGCTTAGATCAAAGATATCTTGGCATACCTCCAGCTCGTGGACAATCCACACTTCGAGCCAGCATTTTCTCGCGCTATCAACATTCCTTCACGAGGAATCGGAGACAAGGTGAGGGCCGATTACAATCAATTGGTGTTTCGTTGGCTTATCCACCGCTGGTAGTCCCTTGGGGAAATTCTTTCACGAGCACAGACACTCAGAATCTCACCACTGACTCTTGTCGAACGCATCCACGACTCCGTAATTCCGGATCTCAAACCGTCTGTGAAGCGCAAGGTCCAATCCTTTGTGGATGTTATACGGTCACTGAAATCATCTGCCATTGATGGAATGGAACCAGCCCAGTTGATTAGCAAGTTGATCGAGCTCATCGGGTACCAAGAACACCTGAACAAGTCGCAACCTGACTGGGATACACGATGGGAGAACGTTCAAGAACTGATCAACTTCGCGAGTGACGCCACTGCTGACACCTCAAACGTTCCTGTCATCGATGGAGACGAGTCATCGTTACAGTAATTTATATTGTTTTACTTCTTTTTGGACATAGCTTTTAACCAACTGCACAGAGATACTCCACTAAGGCAATTCTTGCAAGCATCGATGCTGTCATCCGCAGGTGACCAGTCAAATGAAAACGATGACGAGGTTCGTCTTTCGAGGTTAAAATTTCGATTACTCATTATTATTATTTGCAACAGAAGGTGTCTATTGCAACTTGTCATGCTGCAAAGGGCCTTGAATGGCCAGTTGTTTTTGTCCCAGCAGGTTTGCAACCTCCCTTGTGCTGTTTCTTCCCATTCATAAATTTATCAGTGGAACATGGGACATTCCCTTTTTACCGATCAGACGACATTCATGAAGAAAGGCAAGCCTATCAAATTATACCTCTATCCGTCCTGACGAGATCAAACAGACGCCTTCTATATGTTGCATGTACTCGAGCGCGGACATCACTTTACCTGACGCACACGTCAAAGCGCAAGGTCGCTGGCGTTTTCAAATCCAGAGACCTGTCTGAATTCATCTCTAAAATCCATTCCAGGTGTCCGGTAAGATATTTCCGTGAAACGATCGAACGACACCGTGCCCAAAGTTGGTTTCTTTTCTCTCTAGCCGTTGTTCTCCGACATGCCCCATACGCACTCCACTCAAGATCTTCGTCTTATCGCAAGAATTCTAGATAGAGGGTCACGCATGCCTGATGAACTGGAGGTGAAGCGACGAATGACAACGTTGTGCGTTATTGTCCGCTTGACAAGTCTTGAGGATTGCGACTAATTCCTTCTTAGTAATTTGACCGCAAGACAGATTCACTTGAGCCATACTAACGTTGATGGAAATCCAGAGAATCAACCCACTCCCCCGCCTCCTATTACGAGAGACATTCCTGCTGATTACGTGCCCGTGTTTCAGAGTCAGTTCCTTGCATGGTTGTTTGATTAGAGCTCACGTCGTGATGCTGTAGGTGTACGAGCTGGGTTGTGTGGAGATGCAACTTCAACTGCTGTCAAAGTTTCCCATCCAGCGTCCCATGCGGAGCGGCCCAAGTCGACGCCAGTAAACCCGACGGACAGTTTGGTCAACCAATCAGTTCGACTTTCTGCATCCTGTCGTCGAGCCAAGGTGGAATCTTCAGCCCAGCCAACTGTACATCGTCCACAATCATGCACAACAGTGTCGACGGAAGCCACTGAAACAGCTATAGCTGAAACCAAGCGATCGGATCGAGTTATGACCAAGCCAGTCAAGTTGACGCCAGCAGATCCGACGCGCGCCTACCATTCGGTTTCACTCATCCTTCCAGCCAATGTGGAATCTCAGGCTGTACGTTCGCGATCAGAACGTTTGCAGTCAAATGCACCAATGCCAATGGAAGCCGGACCGATTGCGACTGGAATCAAGCGGAAAAGGTTGGGAATGGGTCGAGGTGGGGCCGGCTATACTAATAAGAAATTTAAAGTCCCTGCGCCACCGTGATATCCGCGGGGTCGTAGCTTATTTACTTACATACCGATCGATTATCAGTATTTGCTCCTGTGGCGTCATCACGCTACGAGAGTAGAACATCCACTGCCAGACATGTAGGCATTAAATCCACGTAGCATCTCTTGAGACTCATGCCTGTTGAGGTTTCAATGTATACGTCACGAGCAGCAGTGATCCTGCCTTGTTTGAAGACAACAAATTGACCGCTTGCTGCGTGTATCTGGATAACATCGTATATGTGGTCTTCAAGTCCACCCTAATAACGCAAGTATTGGGGCCCCGTTTCTGATGATACACCGCATTTCCCGTGATCATCCGATTCATCTCTCCCAAGGGCCAAGAATACTCACTTTGAGTCATCACAGCGCTCAAAAAGCGTGGCCGTGAGGGGGATGCAATCGATGAAGTTGGAACCGGCCAGTACAGCTCACTCGCTTCCTATGTCAAGGTTTAGTTTGAAGCTGTTTGGCATAGTTCAGTCGGCTATCGATGGCAGATGCTGACCAGAGAACTGCCAGGCAGATTAGTATGGATCCAGATACTACCGGTACAGTGGCAGTCAGAAAGGTCACCTGCCCTATTCCTGCGAACTTGTAGCATGAGGCAACCTCATTTTCTCCACAAATGAATCGTAGTTACAGCATAGAAGCGGTGAAGGCGTCAAGCGAACAGCACAATGCTGACCAGTACAGTAATCACTTGGACCCTTGTACGGCAGGACTGTCACGGCATCGACCAAGTACTTAAAGAACAACCGTCACCGCTCAGTTGGCGGGCCTGTCAACATGAGGTGAGAATTCTCGTTTTGGATCCTGCCAGCCGCTCTGTTTCCTTCAATTTTATCGCCCGCGATCAGGTCAACGTTGCTGCATTTAGCAACCTCGTGTCAATCAGCCAGCTACCCGCACGCCTTCCTGATAATAATCTCGAAACGCACATCAAATCACTTCCCCTCTTCAATTAAATCCCAGGTCCAGTACATATTTACTCTCTAGCCGCTACACAGCATCCCCAGATTGTTTCTTACGTCTGCCACTTACCGATGGCCAAGTTTGACGCTCGAGATCAGTCCACTGCGATGGACTCATTCTGCAGTTTCGACGGTGTTGACTGGGTCTATCAACAGAACCAGTCTCGTCCAATGCGTACCAGACACTCATCGTCCTCGGCACTTCTCGATCATCACGCAGCTGCCACAAAAGCTCCGCCCATTCCCAGACGCTCATCCGAGAATTCGGCAAGTGGTGCTACTAAAGACATCACTTCTCTCAACCAGTTGTGGAATGCCATTAGACAACAGAAGCAGCGTCAAATGGCGAAGGAACCCCCGAAAGTCAATTCCTTGAAGACGCCGACGCCCATACAGACACCTACCCCATCACGGACACCGGATCCTGTGGGGGTGAAAAAAGTGGTGACGCCTCAACCTCTCAAGAGGCGGAAATCGAAGTGAGCTGTCATTTTTGCGACCCACTAGATTGCTCACGGATGATATTAATCGATGATAGTGTCTCGTTTCGAGAGTCTCGTGATGGTCGTACTGTACGTATGATTACTGCATATGAATGTATGTTGCGCACGCCTTACCTCCACACCCAGATTACGGCCACATTTAATCTACCGGGCATCAAAAAAAATAATGCCCATGTTAGCTATCGCGGCACTCATCTGACTGTGACATGGGAGACAGTAAAGATCACTGAGATCGATGAAGGCGGAACACTAGTGAGGGAGAGAGAGAAAAAGGAGTTTTCGAGGACTATTCCTCTTCCAGAGGGAACCAAGGTGAGCCCCTAGTGTTCGCATACTCCTAGAGGAGCATCGGCGAAGGGTGTGATCGACTGATCTCATGACACTCCCCTCGGCAGTTTGAAGAAGTTGGCGCACGTATGGACGATCGTTATTTGATCCTGACGTACCCAAACATGCGGTCAGTACGAGTTGAGCCTCGACAAATGGGACACCGGCAGGTTGAGCCTCGTCGCATAGAACCCACGGAGATTGAAGCCTCAGATGTATATGAATATTAGTTAGACGCACATATCATGCCTACGGGGCTTTAGTTTATGGTCCTTTTGTTTTGTTGTCGATACACTGTATACATACCACATCCACGTTTGCCACGTTATACGCTTACTCTATATGAAATCAATTCACCTGCTTGCACAACTCGAGGTAGTAACAAATAACAACAGGGCAACCCAGCAGCCATCGGGCAGGTCAGACGTGCCCTCCAACTGATGAACCACACTGACGCATTATCTGCCGATAGCTTACCACCATGCAGTTCGCGTGGTTTCAAAAGTGCGGGAATCAATGTCTCGTGGTGTCTTGACCAAGGAGAATGATTGCTAACCTTATCTAAAACGCCAAGAATGTCAAAAATAACTCCCGGAACTAGAAGTCGAACATACAAGGATAGCTGCAGCCACAAAAATGCATCACATTACATTACATGTCATCCACGCTCCATTCATAGCTTGCTGCCGTGTTCCGCTTTCTCTCATTATGTCGCTGGAAGTACTTCTTCTCGAAACCATTACCGCGATCTGCAAGCAATGTGAGGAATTACTAGAAGGGTGGAAAGGGCTGTGACAACGTACCTACGCCATCCCATCTATAGCCTGGCTTTATGCCAAAACGGTTTGGTGGAGGCGGTGGTCCCGTATATTCGGGTTTGCGGGGACCCTTAGATCTACTTTTCTATTGAACCATACGTTATCAGCAACCATAAGCTAAGGGCATACAGGTACTTACTGTGAGGAAGGCGGCAGCTGGATCATTCCAACGTTCTTTAGCCTTCAGTTCTTCATTTAGTTCCTTATCGTCTGCGCGTCTGGCGAACGGAAGTGATCTGCTCTTCTCAAGTTGACGTTGTCTTGCATCCTCTTCTTGCCTTTGAACCAAGCCTTTGCCCCATTCCATTTTCTTTGCCTCTTTTTCCTCCATTTCTCGTTTCTTCCTGGCAGCTTCCGCGCGGGCAGCCTTAGTATCGATCTTCCGGCCAGACGCATCGCGATAAACGGTCTCTTGAGCAGCCTCCTCCTCTTCTTTGGTCAGTTCCTCTTGTTTTTGCTGAGGCTTAGGAAGGGCTTTCCGGAGTTGTGCTGAGGTCAACAGGCCACCGGTAAACGGTTGTTCGGACTCCTCCACGAAGACAGTAGGCTGTTCATCAGCAGGTATTGGCGGACTTTCCTCCTTCTCACCAGCGCGAACAGTCGACCACCCAGAACCTTCTTCAACACGGCGCTTCTTGAAGCTACGGTCCTTCGCGACAACAGCCTCTGCAAAATCTTCTTCTTCATCGTTGCGCCTGGAGCTTTCGCCTGCCCACCCAGCGTCATCGTCCACTATTAAAGATGCTGCGGTTGTGGTATCGGCTTTGCGTTTCTTCTTTTTCTTTTGGGTTGTTCGAGATAGAATAGCGTCCGCCTTAGGTCCCGACATATATTTTTCCGCGAGATATGCTTGCATGGTAGCTAGGCAGTGTCCTGAATGGAGGAAGTTCTAAGTTACGCTCTAACCTAACTCATTACGACGCACATCCACGTGACTAACCCCACACGGTAAGTACTAGTACTACATAGTAAGCATAGTGCTTACTTATATCGGTTGGTGGCGTCGCGGCCCATGCATGATGCATGAGCTCTGTGACTGGCACCGATAACGTCGAACAATTTTTCCCTTTCCTATCACAGAGTACATTCTCGTCTGAGTCGTCTCCTTCACGCGTCTATTCTTGAAACACACTTCAAGCAGCGGAAGATCGTGAGCGAAAATCGCAAGATATTCCTTACCCTGGAAATATACCTCAGTGCGGTCATCACTGCGTTGGTACTATGATGCGGCCAGGAAAACAACGATGAGACGTGTCGGCACCTTTCTGGACCGCTGACGCGTGCCATGTAACCCAAACTAGTCATGGTACTAATACTAAAGGTCCTACGGGTAGTCAGAGTCTGTCAGACCTTAATAGAATGAAGACAGACCCGGATACCCCCATCCAGTACTTGCGCCACCGAAGCGTCTCAGGCTTGAGGGATGACATTGATGATATCTGCTTGACTGAAGATTTCACGTAGAAAGGGAATGTGCATCCAGGGATGTCGATAGTATCAAAGTACATAGAAGTGGTTGGTGGAGTCGCAAATCAATATATTAATGACCTGCGTGGAATGTTTGAACACCGTAAACTAGAACGTAAAACTGTTCGTCGCCTTAAAGTGCGTGTTCTTGGCACTGTGAGCCTCAGACCCAGGTCTGAACAGCGCCCAAGTTGACATCGTGGCAGAAACATGGTTAGCTATACTAATTTTGCCACTCAAGTCGTAAGCGTTCGTAACCCGCGCAAATTAAGCTTCGGTTTTGTAGATTGGCAGTCCAACACGACCGAAAATCCTTGTGCTAATTCATATACGTGCAGATGAGTACAAGTGCGACCAAAAGTAAGCATTACAAAGTAGAGTGGTTCGGCCATCGTGCGAGTTCCAAATGCCTTGTTTTTCCAAGAAGGTGCAACTAGTTCTGTTGCAATTATAGCGGTAGACTGTCGTCACGAAAGGAGACTGCCAAGGTTCGGTTCGGTCTGACATGAGCGATTCTGAGTCCAAGTAGCCCTTGTTACTGTGTCAAAAACATTTGTCGGGCCTGTCTATCGAGCGTCCTTTTCTACTCTTTATAAAGAAGACAACTTTGCAGCCTCCGCTTCATGTGAGGGAACGAAGGTCAAGGGAGGATAGCCAGGACGCTCGGAAGTACGCCGTCGTTTTAGAGAGCGCCTGTTGGACCATCTACTGAACGTCCCTATCTGGTCTAAAAGAAGATGACTCACGGAAACATTGCAGTATATGCGGCCTCTGCTTCATGTGAGGAAACGAAGACAATAGGAGGATAGCCAGGTCGGTCCGAAGTTGGTTTTTTTAGCATCTTGGGTCGACTAATAACTGCAGAAGACTCAGAGTGAGAATGCGGTCCAAGGGCATCTGCGACCTTCGCGTCATGTGAGGAAACGAAGACAATAGGAGGATAGCCAGGTCGGTCGGAAGTTGGTTTTCTTAGCATCTTGGGTCGACTAATGACTGCAGAAGACTCAGAGTGAGAATGCGGTCCAGGGGCATCTGCGACCTTTGCGTCATGTGAGGAAACGAAGACAATAGGAGGATAGCCAGGTCGGTCGAAAGTTGGTTTTTTTAGCCTCTTGGGTCGACTAATGACTGCAGAAGACTCAGAGTGAGAATGCGGTCCAGGGGCATCTGCGACCTTCGCGTCATGTGAGGAAACGAAGACAATAGGAGGATAGCCAGGTCGGTCGGAAGTTGGTTTTTTTAGCCTCTTGGGTCGACCAATGGCTGCAGAAGACCCAGGGTGAGACTGCGGTCCAGGTGCATCTGCGACCTTCGTGTCATGTGAGGAAACGAAGACAATAGGAGGATAGCCAGGCCGGTCGGAAGTTGGTTTTTTTAGCCTCTTGGGTCGACTAATGACTGCAGACCCAGAGTGAGACCGCGGTCCAGGTGCATCTACGACCTTCGCGTCATGTGAGGAAACGAAGACAATAGGAGGATATCCAGGACGCTCTAAAGCAGGTTGTCGTTTTGCCAGATTATTGCGCATCATGACTGCGGAAGACTCGGAACGAGAAAAAGCTGATCGTTTAATAAGTTTCTTCTTCGGAGAAGAGGGAGGCGTTGCAAATTTCGGGAATGACACAAAGTTGAGAGGCCGACGAGAGGACTCGGAAGATACACCAGGAAGATTCAGAATCTCCTTCGTTTCCACATGAGAGAGAATAGCAGCACGGGTTAGCCTCTGCGTCAGAGTCATCGGTTTCCTGTCCTTGATGGGTTTACTGGAAACACGCCCTCGATTTGAGACGCAGGTCTTAGTGTGAGCAGGCCTAGTGGTTGGCGGAATATTTGCACCGCCTGTAGAGATGGTTGCATCTTGCAGCTGTACGGTCCGTAGCTGCCGTTCGCGCCGCGGTCCAGGCACCCTCGCAGTGATTTGACGAATGAAACTGTCCACCGTCACAGCCTCCTGATAGTGAATTAAACTGTGTTGAATTTTGATAGTAGAAGTTGTACCTTGTTCGCAGTGGTGTCCTTAGCTGAAGGAAGGGTAACTTGAATAGGAGGGATAAGGTCTAAGGATGGTTCGTGCATGTCTATCGAAGTTTCGGAATGAAGTAAATCGAACGCCCCATCGTCTTGGGAATCATAAGCCGGTCTCTTTCGTTTCCTTGTCATCTTTCGCAATTCGAATGAGATGATAAGTAGATATTCGACGACAATACAAAAATGCAAAATGGTTCTTGCTTACAACATATTGAACGTCCATTTCCATTATTTGATCAGAAGCCATACGGTAGTCGCTGGTGACTCGAGTTCTTCTGAAGTTGGTTTTGAAGCCAGACAAGCAACTGCAGCCTGTAGTTTATGTAGTATGTAGGTAGGAGTGGCTAAGCACCGCATTGTGCATGTTGGTTCCGTCACGGTGGCTTATGGTGGTGGCGCTTTCCACAACAAATTTCCACGAGTCATAACCGACGTCCGACTATAATCAGCCCTGCGGAGCCTTTGGAGTTAGTTGAGCACATGTAACTCATCCACACATCGGTCCGCAATCATTTGAAGCTGGCATTGTCATGAAGACTTTACACTGCCCACTTAGGACTTATTGCGAACTAGCGTCGTTTTTAGTTCATTAAGCTCGTAAGATGCTTGTAATGTTCCGCATGTATTTTTCAGATTTTCTGGGAGCGGTAATTCTGCCCCGTTGGCTTGTGATGCTGTTGCCATTCATGTTCTGACGACTCATTCATTCTGACAGTAATTGACAGCAGTACTGCCTCCTTGAGCTCGCATAAAAGGGCTGACTACTACTAGAGTGAGTGTCATTCGCCCAGAATGCAGCTCTCCTTCTCAACCGTAATTTCTACCCTCGCTGCTGTCTTCACTGTAGCTACTCCAGCAGCTGCTCAGTTCTGTTCCCAGGCTACACGCTTTGGCGTTGTTACCGTCAGTCCTACCACTCTCTCTCCCGGTGACGTGAGTCGTCTTCATGATTTATGTTGACTCCTTCCGAGTTTGATCATTTTTATCATTCAAGAACTTTACTGTGACAGCAAATTTTACTTGCGCTGCTCAGTTTGATGTGCACCCCCAGTACACTGACTACTACATTGAAGTCCCTGTGAACAACAACGGCTACGAACCTCCAATCCTACTTGCTCGTCGCACCCTCAATGCGAGCTCGGAAACTCCTCTCTTTGACCAATTTACAACTCAGGTTAGTCTTCGTAATCATGCGGTCCATGTATGGCGGTTTATTTTTGCCCTAGCTCCCATATGCATACTACTTCAATACCTCTTCCTACGTAGTGATGCTGGAGACTACTTATCCGCAGAACGGGACAAATGGCTCGTACTCTATTGTCGGAGGTGTTGAGACTGTCATCGACATCCTCTAAATGATAAGGGAGCGGTGCAAATAAGAGTCACGCAGATCGCTTTCAATACACATTCTTCGTACACCGAAATCTTTAAATACAACTTGATAATTATTAAGACATTTCACATTACAGGTACAGCAATGACATAACTTCAACTTCAGCTTCTTCATTGTGCCGCCGGGTTTGTCGACTTCTCCAGCAAGACAAGTTCAGCCTTCAGCCTCTTCAGTTCCGTTACCGCAACATCTATGATATCCTTTGCCTCCTTGTTCTCCTTCAGCCCACGAACAACTTGTCCATGCTCCAAAATCTTTGCTTCTAAAGCAATAACCTCAGGCGATTTTGGCCCATTGACTGCCACGGCGTTCGGCGCAGCGTTAACAGCGCCCCCTTTCTTTGCTTTGCGTTTCGAGGTAGGTGCCTCCTCCTCCTTCTTAGCCGACTCGTCGCCACCAAAGCGCACCTTCCACACCTGTTCCATCTTCTCGTCGATGTTCTTAAAGAGGTGATCAGGCTGGCCTATCCGGTGGCCCGCAAGGATATCTGTGGAGAGCACCTCAGGAACCACGCGCGCTGGCGCGTTCAGCTGCAGCAGGAGCGCATCCGAAGTGGCAGGCATGAAAGGATATATAAGGGCCGAAAGCACGTAAATCAGGTTCACGGCGCGTGATACGACTTGCGCGCATCGTTGTGGGTTCTCTGTCATCAAGGCCTTGTTCAGGCCCGAGGCTTGCAGGTAACCATTCCCCCGGCTTGAGATAAGCATGACGGTTTGAAGACCGAGTCGTATTTTTACGCTCTCCATCGCATCGATGTAATCCTTGAGCAGTGTGTTGACATCGGTGATGAACTCAGCATCAAGAAGATCGTTAGGGGATAATGGGCCAGGAGCATCGCCGCTTTCTGGAAGGACGCTGGCGTATTGGGCGGAGAGGAACTTCAGGGCACGGTTGACAAAGTTTCCAAAGCTGTCGAATGAGCAATCAGTGTCAGTTCAATATGTTCGTTTTGACAATTACTTTTTGAGAAGGATATTATTGTTGGCGGCAATCTACGAAATAGTAGAGGAAGTTAAGAAAGAGCTAGTGACTGGACGCAGACCAACTTACACAATCCGCCCATGAGAACATAGCATCAGCGGTTTCTGGACGAGTCGAGAGCAGATAATACCGCCATACGGAAGCGGGAATTCCAGTCTCCTTAGCGGCAGGCCCAAACACGCCGCGATTTTTACTCTTAGAAAACTTCCCGCCCTCATAATTGAGATATTCTGTATGACGAATAGTCAGAAAAGAGACTCAGTCTGGAATTTCAAGCTCACCGGTAGTTGAGAGATGGTGTAGTGTTGTCCAATTGCTGCCATCCGCGAGTAGCATGGCGGGGAAGTATATAGTGTGGAAATAGACATTGTCTTTGCCCATGAATTGGTATAGTCGAACGTTATCCGGGTTGAGCCACCATTGTTTCCATTCAGGGGTATATTCTCCGGTGATACTGACGTAGCCAATGACTGCGTCGAACTGCAGGGAAAGTGTTATGAAACGATGCGGCATAGAAGTATCGTCAACTAACCCAAACATCTGTCGTCACTCGTCAATACATTGGATGTATTTAAAAAAATTAGCCACTCACACAACACTTTTCCACCCATCTCCTTGTCATCTTCTCGACCAAGAGGTGGAATAGGAACGCCCCAGGCAAGATCTCGCGTCACCGGAGTAGGTTTAAGTCCGCTTTTCATGCGCGCATCTACTATCTCGCCATCGGCATTGATTGTGGCATTAGGTGACCATTTTCCTTTCTTCCATGACTTCTTAATCCATTCTTCTAATGCTGGTTGGGCAGCGTCTAGTTTGAAATACATATGCGAAGAAGAATGTGCAACGACATTGTGAGTTTTATCAATCAAGCATCGAGGCTCGACTAGGTCGATAGCATCTAGCGTGCGACTGCATCCATCACATTGATCGCCGCGAGCATCCTGGGACAGATAGTTAGAATATGTGTTATTATTAGCTGCCTGACGTACGACGTAGCTGCAATGAGGACAGATGCCTTCTACGTAGCGATCGGCCAAAAACCTGAGACGAATGTTGGAGCTGTTTTATTAGCCTTTAGAAAGACTCACTTTTTGCAGCCTTCACAATATGTCTGATCTTTGATTTGCTTTTCTAAGTATCCGTGTTGGCCGAGATTGAGGTAAATCGATTGACATATCCTGTTTTGTGGTGTTGATTAGTGGCAATAGAACCATATTCTTACACTGACTCTGTATGTTTGGCGGTTGATGTGCGTCCAAAGAGATCGAAACTAAGGAAGTTCGGTAGAGAACAACTATACTTGTGGAGAATACGCACCCAATATTAAACCACTCATATGTCTCTTTGTGCAAGGCGTGGTACTTGTCGCATAGCTCTCTGGGAGTGATACCCTCCTTGAGAGCCGCAGTCTCTGTGGCAGTTCCGTATTCATCAGTTCCACAAATATAAAGAGTGCGTCTATTCCGTGTCCCTGTAAAATTCGATGAGATGTGGATATAAAACTGTGCGATACCATCACTGACGGTTGTATCTATCGAGCGAGGATGCTCTGAGCACACGTCACACGATGCCAGTAAGTGGGGATACTCACCGGCTGAAGACGTCTGCGCTCAAAGTGCTTCCTATGATATTTCCTAATGATCCATTAAAATTATGATATGATAGAAGATCGGACGACGCACCAAGATGAGGTACATTATTACAGTAAGGCAAAGCGGACGTGATAAGAATGTTTGTTTCCCCATCTTTTGGTAGTCTGCGCCAATGATGATATAAATGATAGATTGAAATCTGTGATCTGATAAACTTACACGGCGCCTTGCCCAGGGTCAGGAATAGATCGCAGGACATCGTTCGCCACTCTGATTTTCTGCGTCATGACTCCGGGTCGTTCTGGTGTGTGTCAAAAAGGTGAGCGGCCTTACACAGCTACATCGACTCTGAGTCAATGTCAAAATATTTAATAAAGTTAATTAGGTTAGGGTTAATGCCATATATATCAACTCTTGCAACATGAACAAATAAATAACGTAAAATTATCCCACCTCTGACCTGATCATACCCAAGCTCCCTCAAGCACCTCATCTTTGCGATTGACAAGTCATATCCGGGAAAAATACCTGCATTTCACACTTTCACGCCTTTGAAGCACTTGGAGGAATGTGCCCACTAGTCCATCATGATACAACTGCGTAGTTGTCATCGCCATGTCGGGCTTTCCCGACTGCTGGGAAGATGAAAATTTCCCCTAGCAGCTGAGAACGATAGAAGCAAGGCCAATGAGTCACAATGAAGATAAGTCGCCAAAATGCCTTCAATTTATTCTCGAATGCTTCCCATAAAGAAGGGAAGGACAACTTATATGTACGGCGTAAGGGGCTTTGGGAAGAAGATACCTGGCTAACGCGTACCTTTCTACAATATGCGTGATTGTCAGTATTGATTTCTAAAAAGATTGGCCTATCGTAGACCGGAGATTGAGCTGAACTTCAAATCTATATATGATTGGCCAATACCCTCGAATTTGATAGATCACCTTGTCGATCGCAGACAGCCTACTTCAACTCAGTTTGCATTCGTCAACTAGAGTCATGTATGGATGGTTAGTACTAGTATTGAGCCTAAGAATCGGTTACGAGGGTCAATAAGACCTGTCACCTGGTGGACTGGCGATAATTGGCGTGACAGCTTGCGATTTTTATACGGCATTTCTTTCCATGCAGCTTGAAACGCCGCCGGTAAGACAGTTGTTGCCTTTCTGGATACATCAATTGCTCGAGTGGCACTCCTTGAGGAAGCGTTTACGAGTTCCCCGATGGGCCAACCCATGGCCTCATGCCACAGCTAATGTGCATATGATATTGCCTCACCGCACGCGTCTTGGAGCTAAGTGATAGCGGACTCATGGTGCACCCCCATTCTTCAGGGCGTAGAGGGGACAAGTACGGAGGTGGTGAATAGCCTTAGTGCCCACGTTTCTGATCCGAAAATCAACCTATTTCTTGATCCCATATGGAGCAATACCTCGGTTGTTCCGCGAGGATACGAGGAGGACTAGGGAGGATTTGAAGCCTGTGCGGTATAGATAGCTGCACTGTAAGCCCATACCACTGTTGGCTAGTCGCAATACAGCTCAGTCTCCTAGAGATGATCCTAGGTCATTCAAGTTGAAGAACTTTCCGAAGGTCTTGGAATAAGTAGACAATGACGTTATCCGCAAACTGAAAATTGATCAACTTGCCCTCACTAAGCCTCATGACGCATGCCTACCTCGTCTGATCAGGTAGGCTCATAGATTTTCCATAAAGTCACCACTGAACCTTCCTTCACCGTGAACGTCCACGTCATCTATCACATCCAGAACTTCATCTCCTTCGCTGTATTGGAGCGCAAAGTGCTCATTTAAGTCGAGCGGTATCTGGATGGCTTGCGCCAGGCGGCCGTTTCACATAGTAGTGTTGATATTGGTTTCTAGCCCCGATTATTAAGTTTGTCGGGACCAAGTTGCTATTAATGCAGGCGACGATAACGAGTTTTAAGGACCTAAACCATTAGAAGGTCCACAAGCGGCACTTACAGTGGAGCCCAAGAGGCCACCTGCTTCTATAGGCTTTAACAACGGCTCTTCTGAGTCCAAATCGACGCCTGTGAACAATTGAAAAATGTATCATTAAAAGTTTTCAAATGAGAACCGCCACATGCGGGTCTGGTAGACCTGGCAGCACCATGACGGACAAGGTGTACGTACAGGCTAGTTTCACAACTTTACCAAATCGCACTGCGCAGACAGAACATGACACTGCCACATAACCGCCACATACTACGAGCTCTTTCAATCATCAACTTTTCATTGGTTCTAGTTGCTCAAAGATGCGTGGCCGTAAACGCGTGCAGGGGCCTGGCCAGGCGATAGCGATTTTGTGCATGGTCGTGGACTACTACGATATAGAATATCTGTAATAGGTGGTACCTGATTGTGCATGTGGCCTTGCGTATCTGCATGCATGATCCCACATCTGTAAGCATCAGGTCGTGTGCTATGCGTGTGCTAGCCTCACTGGTGCTGGTAGTAACGTGCCGCGTTCCCACTAATTATAAATACTAGCGCTTAGTTTTATCAACTCGAAATGCCTTTCCGCCCGCATTTGACTTTGTGTAGTTGTCAACTCCTTTACAATGCCGCTCGACAGAATCATCACGGATCCAATCATATCGACAGAGAACATAACGTTCTCCCCGTCGCGCTCACGACCGCCAGTCGACCACTACCCAATACCGGAACTGGAGGACGCCGCAGTCCCAACGGAACGCGACCCATTGATCGGGACTCCGCAGAAAGTCAAGAAACCATTCTATCGTGCCCGCCCATTATGGTGAGCAGATGTTCACTGAGCTTGTCAGTGCCCGAGTTACGAGAAATTCGACTGATGGAATCCCGGGCAGGCTGGTACCATTTGCACTAATTGCATCTCTTACTGTGCGTTCTGACTTGTCATCACCCGGAGAAATATGCTGACTGTCATCGTGCGACTTGTATAGCGCGGCATGACGCTGGCGTCCCGTGTGGAAGTCTTTACACAACTATCCTGCCACAGTCTATACGAGCACTATAATCACACCCGCATGGTACCGGGCCATCATGATACTCCGTTCAACTCAAGCCATTACGTTGTCGCTCCAGTAGAGCCCCATTTAATTTCCGTGCATTTAGTGCCGTCACCTATCCACACTTCAGGCAAAATCCAGAATGGCGATGATGAAGATCCCCGCGTGATTCCGAGTAAGAAGTGTATTTCGGATCCCGCCGTCCAGGCAGGTGCTGCACGCCTGCAAACTATGATGACCACAACGATGGGTGCCCTCTCTGCTCTTACGACCGGCTGGTGGGGTCAGTTCGGGGAAAGGCACGGCCGCATACGTGTCCTCGCTATCTCCACATTCGGACTCTTCCTTACGTGCGTAGTATATTTCGCTTCTTTCCGAGGGATTACTTACGCTATCAAATCATGAAGGGACCTCACATTTATTCTTGTATCAACACCTCACAGTCCCCTAGCCGTTCACTCGCATAAGTTGCTCATCCTTGCGCCCATCATCGAGGGTTCTCTTGGAGGGTGGTCCACCTTGACCGGTGCCAATACGGCCTACATCGCTGATTGTACATCTCCTGGTTCTCGTGCGACTATTTTCGCCCGTTTCACTGGCGTCCTGTCCGTCGGGCTTGCTCTCGGACCTATAATCGGTGCATGGCTAATCAGGAATCCAATACCTTTCCTGAGTGCTGGAAATGGTAAGTCAGATTACTATCTGGTCGACTGAGTGCTTAGTCCCAGTGAAAGTCGACCACCCACTACAAAGCGTTACATCTGTTTTTTGGGTGGCAATTACTTGTTCTTTCGTGAACTTGGTTTTAGTACTCTTTGTGTTCCCAGAATCGCTTCCCGCTTCACGCCGAGCATCAAATAGGAAAGGTAAGGGCCGGGCTCTTGAGAGTGAACAAGAATTCCCTAGTAGTACGTGTATCGCTGCGTTGGCTATCTGGCCTTGTACTCAAATCAAAGCATTTACTTATAGGTAAGGCCGATGAGCCCTCCAACGGACGGGTCGCAACTCGCATCATCCGAAGCTTTCTATCACCCCTCGCTGTTTTCCTCCCGTCCCATGTTCCTGTAGCTGCCAGCGTCACTGGAGACTCACTCGTGCCCTCTCGCACACGGAAAGACTGGGGTCTGACGTTCATTGCCATATCGCTCTTCTTGCACATGCTGGCGTCAGGGATGTTCCAGCTCAAGTACCTATATGCTGAGCATATCTACGACTGGGCAGCTGAACAACTAAGCTACTATATCTCCTTCATGGGAGCCTGCCGTGCTTGGCACTTACTCGTGTTCCTGCCATGTGAGCCAACCCTTTGGTCTAACCTCCCAGTTCTAATGATCAGCAGTCCTTCTTGTAAAGTTCAAGCCCGTCCGCGCTGCAGTTTCCTCTCCAGCGAATCTCGCGGCGACTACGTCAAAGCCCAAGCCCACAAAGTCTCACCTATTCAATGAGATGCGGTTTGATCTCCGCGTCGTGCGGTACTCCATGCTTGTGGACTTTCTTTCGCATGCGCTTGTTGTCATTGCGCCTCTGCCCTCCCACAATGCAAGTAATGTTTGGTGGTCGCAGTTCATGTTTGTTGGTGCAACATCACTCTCGTGCGTTGGCGCAGGGGTAATGCCAGGCATGCAGAGCCTCGCATTGTGCACCCTTCAGGGTCGTGCGCTTGCTACTAAGGAAGTTGCTATCCGTACAGGCGAGGCTCAGGAACACGATAATGATGTTGAGTTGGAGCCTGGAAAGCTTTTTGGCGCTCTTGCTGTCCTACAAGCAATCGGACAGACTATTCTCGGGGTGAGTGATGACCTTCCAGGCCGAGACGTATTCTCACATAGGCTCTATAGCCCATGATCTTTGGTGTCATCTACAGCAGCACTGTAGCTTCCTTCCCAAAGGCTATTTTTGCAACCGCCAGTAGCCTGGTACTACTATCACTCGCGTTCACTATCCTCGTCAGGCCAGATGTCAGTCTCTCCGTAATGAAATGCAAGAAGAAGGTTGAAGCCAAAGGCAAAATTGCCGTTCGCCCTTATGCCGCCAAGCAAAAACGCAAATATCAAGAGCAAGTCCGCGGTCGGTCGCGGGTGAGCAAGGATCTTAGAGGCGGCGCTGCGCGAGCAGACTATAAGGCTTCGAGGCTTGATAGTACTAGTGAGGCCAGCGGTTCTGGTTCGGGCTCGTCCTTTTGACTACTTCTGGGTGTGTGCTCGTGGTGGTCTATTAGTTAATAAATATCATGTTATTCAAGTCGCTTGCTACGGCGGCGGATAGGTATCTGGATAAATTATATAGTTTAGTCATATGTACCAACTAGTATTGCGGAAATGGCCAGTTTTCAGGGGTTGTATTGTAAATGGCCATTGAAATATTGATTATCAGATGCGTGATGATCGATGATGAGCGCACGCGGACCGGATATCCGTTACCGACCCAGAAATTTTGCTGCCCTCAGCTTCGAAGTTTGTCGCGACCGCACCACCGTGACAGCTGCATCGAAATAGCTACGGCCATTAAAAGCTTGCCACATCCTTCACTGCTTTTCAATCCCGTGCCTCAGTTGCTGCAAGCAACTTACATAAATGGAAAAGCAGTGGGAACCTCGGACTTGTAAAACGTCCAACCTGAAGATGAGCCAACGCGCCTATATCTCAGAATATTTTTCTGTCGGTCGGAAGTTCTTCCGTTGTCCCTGTCCTGTATAGTGAGTTCTGTCTCAAAGAACCATTGATAACTGTAGCTATTCTGTCAGTACAAAATTGCCTCATAGACAGGAGAACTAGGCACAGAAATAAACTATGACCTGCATAATACATGTGTAAAAGTATTTGGCTCCGGACACTTTTCACGACCCCGAAGCTCTATTGTCCGTCTGGGAAGTTTTTGGTTGCTCGACCTTACCAGCTAGGTAGTCGCACAAGCCCTGCACAGAAGATATTGCAGCGTCAACTGCAGCCTGAGCTACATCACTCTGCGTGAATGTTGCTTGATTGTTCTTTAAATTGTCCAGAGCCATCTGCACCTTTCTAGTAACGTCTGCTGGCCGCGCCCTCGAAACAATATCAGATCTCATCGCTGTCACGAGGGCTTGTATGCCATGGATGTAGTCAACACACCCTACAGAAGAATGTGCGTGCATCCATGTGTTTTTTATGAGTGTCCAGACGCTGACACCACTTGTCATTCTTTGTCATGGCAAAGATGATATGGATGTATTTGAGATCTCGAGAGGTGTTCAGTTCGTCTGAATATATGGCGGTGGAAAGAGCGGCCAAAAGCCTATCCAGGAGCTCTGCGTCGATACCTTCTGGCATCAGGGAGCCTGTTATAGAAATCAGTTCACCTCGAGCCTCATAAACAGCCCTAAGCGCAGCATGCCGAACTCGGGGAGTAGTAGAGTTTATACAACGTATAAGCGACTTAATGTAGGAAGATCGCTTGGTAGGGCTCCCTAGTCCATGCATCGCGCTCAGCGCAAGCAAAGCATGCCCAGTTTCATTGGCTTCGTCGGACCTTACTTTGTACGCCAGGTAATCAACGAGCCAATCAAATTCTTCACAGCCGGGCTCCGGGCACCAGTACAGATTACCATCCCAAATCAATTTTTCATTGTCAGGAAGTGAAAGGCAATCGTCCAGTTCGTGGACAAGCATTGTTCTCAGGGCGGTGCGTGCACTGGCCTGGTGCTTCTGCATGTCTTCCTGTGATGGTGTCTTGGTAAGACGGTCGTAGGCATCACGGCAAGCCATGAATGCTTCGCGAATGAGACGAGTTCGGGATTCCTTGAATTCACTATGCCGAAAAGGTTCGTCCACAAGTGCTTCACCTGTACCTGTAGGATTGATGTATTACTACCTACAACTACAAGTGATTCGGGATACAATAATCACTGAGGACTACAGATGTGTGATACAACACTGTACTGTAGACTATAGTTCCCTATAACCCTACTACATTGCCTACTACATTGCTTAGCTGTGTCCGTGTATAGTAGTGTTATATGTTCCCCTTCGTTCCCTACCGATGAGATCGCGAGATCCATCTGAGATCATCACACCAAAGCCAACAATGACACACTGACTCGTTCAAAGTTCTTGTGCCTACACCAAAGCTAATAATGGACACACTGGGTCGTTCAAAATTCTTGTGCCAATTCTACCTAGTACATTGCTACTGCTACTCTTCAAAGTCCATGACCATAGGAGGTGCATCGATCGAAGGACCACTGTCATCGTTACAAACATCCACTGACTCCGAAACCACGGCGAGTTGAGGAACGAAGCTCCAACAAGCTTGGAATGAGTTCCGCATCGCAAAACGGAGGGCAGCTTGACGGTACGCATACGCGCACAAACCCTCTTGCTCAGTGATCTTCTCCGATGGGCGCAGAACAGCGCGCTCATGCCACCAGTGGCCTTGCCACTCCAGAAAGGCAAGCACTCGTCGCATTTCTTCGGCTAGTAACTCCACTTCCTCAGACCATCGAGCTGCGCGAGCGCGTGCCTTACACCACTCTATGCGGACGCCTAAATCAAACTAAGTCAGAGATCATGTCACCCAGTTGAAACACTTACAGTCTTGAACACGCTCGTTCTCAGAGTGACTAGTAGTATCTCCGTCCGATACCAGCCAGATCCATGATATTGTTCCGGTACCCTGAGTACGGCCACCTGCAAAATCACCCATGGGTCGAACATCCTCGTGTCTGAAGGTCGAAGTTTTTCCTCCCAGGCGACCTTATCCACACGAGAGCTTAGCGACTCCAGTGCTTGGCGTGCGCGTTTGTATTTGTCCGCTGCTGCATCTTTCTTTGCCTCGACACTTGCAATCAAATTCTGGGCACGGGTGGATGCTGCTTGGCCACGTAAGTGCTTGTCCTTGAATTTGTACATGTGCGAGCGTAGACAAAGATGGGAGCGGAGTTCGTGGAGCGCATCATGAGCTTGTGCCCACCGAAGTTCCCACTCGTACTCCATCAAACGGCGATGGCACTGGTCGAAATAGCTGAGAGCCAATGGAAGATATAGTGGGAAGTCTTGAGGCTTGAGTGCTGCGCTCGAACTTGTGTCAGCTGATGAACGTAGTGTTGAGACGATGGGCATGTAAAGTTGTTGATAACACGTCCAAGAATCAATACGTCTCTGTAACGCATTAGTCCTGTGAACAATGGCCTCTCGTTGTTTGTCTGTGGGATGAAGTGAGAGGTTTGCAATGTCGCGTTTGAGCCGTTGTCTGTCATAACATGTGAACGGTGAATGTGATGCGAAGAGACACTTCACATACTGCATGTCTTCTAATTCAATACCACCACTAATAAGCACACTGGGCGAGACATCGACGTCGAGTGAGTGATTGATCCCTTCCTGCAACTCTTTTGCTTCCAATTCTGCGAGCTGCAACCTTACCGCAGCCTGCGTGATAGCTAGATATTTACCCATCAGCACAAGTTGACAGAATGAATGGGCAGTGACTTACGAGCTACCTTACTCTCAAAAGGGTTTGGATGAGCGTTGTCCTCCTCCCATAGCTGAACTTCTAACCCCCATTCTTCCAGCAGTGTAGGCCGAACAGTTGCTTCCAGGTCGTACAACGCAGCACGATGTTCCCACTCCCATTTTACGGCCTCTTCCATCTTGCGCTTCAATGTATGACCTTCGAAGTATCAGCCAGGAAGATAATGATAATTATGCAAAAAACTCACCGAGCGTCGTTGTCTTCTTCCAATTCCAATCACCAAAGTGATCATCCAATGTATCACATCGTGTTCCTGGCCCCATCTCCTTCGTGCTCGATGCAACGTGATTGGCATTTGCCCAACCTCATTCCGGCGCCTCCCCGTCTGTCCTACCCACCCACTTAGTGAGGTTCCACGAGAAATTGACCTGACAGGCTGCGACATGGGCTGCAATGTGAAATTTTGGCACAAACATCAGGAAATTCACACATTCCTTAACATGCTTAATCAGCTTAACTCACTTATCTCAAACTTGTTTGCCTCTCTCACATCATTCACCTGGCATATCTTATATTTTTTGAGTGCGAAATACAATAAAACATGTATATTAATATATCTCAACTTTTTTTTTCTGAATTCATTCACATTGAAATTTTGGACAAGTAGATTCAATTTCACCAAGGCAGTTAAGTGTAAATAAGTCCGCATAAGGGCACGTCAAGGAATGTGTGAATTTCCTGATGTAGGGTTGGTACCATACAGATTGTATATCTAGGCAACACATACCTAAATGATATGCAACGGGCTGCATCGATGTTGGTTGACAACACAATACTGACAGGACATCTCCATCCCAAAGCAGTCCCTACAGCGGTACTTGGGTCCATCATTGCCGCAGCGGCAGTGCGTTCGCTGGGCTTCATGACCACAGCCCTCCAAGAAGATGGTTTCATCAAGGAAGGATTGACGTTGGGGGAGCCAGACCAGGAGTGGATTGTCCTACAAAAATTTGTGAGTATACTACAGAACATTCATATTCCTACACATCACTTACTGCGGGATGCTCTTTGCGCTTATCTGGAAGAATGTCGGAGGATCATAACATGGAGGAACTTCATCCCAATCGTCATAGTTTGGCTGGTCCTGAATGGTATGCAGTACACATAGTGAACCACTGGAAGACAGCTCACTCTCGAGTGTGGCCTCGAGTGAAAGATAAGCTGTTTGTAGAGTAGTACGCCCATCAGTGAATGCATATTCCCATATTTGCTGGACAGCTGGTGTTGACGTGAAGGATGGATGAATGAAACGCTCAAATCGCGACTTGGGCTTCTTGCGCACCATGGCAGGGTACGATGGCAGCGTAGTGTGGAAAATTTCAACATGGAGAATCATTCTGAAAGTTACATGTAAAGCTTCCTCAACTTCGAATAGACCACACCACTTGCTTTGTACTGCAGTAACCATACCATGAACATGCCACATCAACAGTATTGATTCCAGTAAGTTGACAAGATACCATTAGTGCGGGTGCCATTCTCTGGCCCAAACAGTTTGAGAGGGCGTGTTGGATGATGGGGTGAGTTCCAGCGAATGAGGACAGTATGGAGTATGGAGTTGTACCTTCGGCGCCTGTAGAAAAAGCCACGCATGATCCGTGAGGTTTGAGGCTGTGCCATTGAGCACCGTGTTTTTAATTTTATGAAGTTGTGACAGTATGGAGCATGGAGGTGTACCTTCGGCGCTTTTAGCAAAAGCCACGCATGATGCATGAGGTTTGAGGCTGTGCCATTGAACTTGAGGCCAACACCGCGTTTTTAATTATAACAGTACCTTGCAGATAGCGCACATTATGGTGTTTCAACTGAGATAACAGAGAAGCAAATGTTTTTTATACTACACAAGTAAAAATTGAACTCGCAGACTCGCTGTAGATACATCAAATCCTGGTGCCTTTCTGGTACATTAACTCCCCCATAGAGTGAGCAAGTGTGAGGTCAGGAATTCCTCCATAAAGCACCAGAAATTGGATGTCCTCCAGATACGTGAGGACAGTCCTCAAGAAACGGCTGACAGAATCTGCAGCATGCCATTCAGGCGAGACTCCGCAAAAATTAAGGATTTGGTCTTGCGCGGCAATAGTACAATTGAGTAATTTTTGGACGTCGGCCATTGGCATTTCAATGATGGAGATGTCGGCTTTGGTAGATGAGTCGTCTGGCATATTCTTAACATAGGCACATAAGATGCCATGGACGAAAGTGCAGGGGTCATTGATCTTTGCCAATATCTCATCCTTGATCTCTTTGACAATGCATAAGCATTCAGGAAGGTTATCTCTGTTGAACGTGTTTGATTTCATTTTAGACTATTTATAATATAAAGAACATATGGTTGACTTTCGTCATCGTCCAAGTCCTGGGAATCCTCACTGCCAATGTTAGACTCAGACTCATCTTCATCACGACGCAGGGCTTTTGCAACAGCCTTTGACAGGTCTCTTGAGAATTTTCTGGCTTCTCGTAATTCCTTGCTGTTAGAGCTCCGTAGCTCTCTGCGGTTCTTCAAAATCCTGTCTCTGTTTCTTCACCATGATCAGTCAGGAACCGTCGGGAACATTTCATTAATTTAAAGTATGACATACCTAGCATAATAGCTCCTACGCTTTTCACGTGCAGCTGCTAATTTTGCCTCGGGTGTTTTATGAACGATCGGACAGGGCATGTTGACTAGTAGAGACTTGGTAGTAGTAGTAGTAGTGGTCTTGGTTGAAAAAGAAGCAAAGAGCCTTTGAAACCAAGACTCAGAGTCCAGTGGTAGGACCAAAACTTCAAGTTGTACATATGAATATCAACAATATCCACTAGGCTAGTGGTCATTTGCAGCAACTAAATATTCCTGTTCTGTAGGTAGAAGGGTGAACATTATTCAATAAGCGTTTTTGGGCTGCAGGCGCACTTGCTATTCCAACAATAAATTTATCCTACCGCCATATCTACTGAATCAGTCCCTCATATTGTGGTTGGACCAAAACCATTCATGTGGTTCCATACACTCGAATCGAATTTTTCATTCTACATTACTCGTATACGCTACAAAAAGCCCCACTCCAACGTTAATCTCACTAATGGCACCACCGAGTAAATATTCAGCCGAGCAGATCGAGTTCATGGCGACATACCATGATCAATTCTTAGAGTGCAAATCAAACAAAAATTACGAACCTTTCTGGAGCCCATTTTTTGAGGCATGGGGAATCAAGTTCCCAGAGCGTGCTGTAGTCTTCAACGACATTCCGCTTGATGTTGATTTGACTGACGAACAATCTGCTGAAGTGGCAACTGCATGGGCATTGCATCAAGAGGTACGTATAGACTTACCCAACAATGTGTTGCTCGACTAACAACACATTAACAGCGCCTTATGCAGAAGTTCTGTAATGATCTGGACGGCTCCAAAGCAGGTCGGCGGGCTAATGCGCAGAGTGCGGCCACAATCAACAAGATGCTGACGAATGTCTCGACGAGTTCGAAGGCGAAAAAATCTTCTCACGTTTTGAAACCGTATGAGATGTACTCAAAAATGCACTACGGAAAAATCAAGGATGCTGTCAAAAAAGAGCAAGAAGAACTCAAAAACTTACTGTCTGCTGCACCACCCAAGAAGACCAGTATCGGTGTCGTCAAGCGACATCTTAGAGAGGCCTTCAGCACTGAGTCTGAAGAAGTTAAGGCAGAGGTGCTTGCCGCTGTTGAGGCAATGAAAGATAAGAAGCATGCGGAAATAGAGGAAATGAAGAAACGAACTCACGATAAGGATGTGTAAGTCATTTTCTTCATCTCCGCAAACCGTTGTTCCCTTACATATAGCATGCCTAGCTATACATCCAAAATCGCGACAATTCTGATGCAATTCTTCAAAGAATTACATGAGATGATGGATTGGGCATTCACAGTCCTCATGGGCGGGCCACAGCCTAATATGGGTGGGACACTTGATGTTAGTAGCTTCCACATTGGAAAAATGCAAATGGGCAACCGGTTCAGTCAAGCCTACCCACATTTTTCACAAAATATCATGGTGCCTTACACGCAGTTTGTTGAACGTGTTTTTGTAAGTCGGAGCTCATACACCACGCAGAATACCACTAAACACCTCTTCAATTCAACAGCCGAGGCAGCTGCGCTGTCAAGAACAAAAGGCTTGCTGCCTGGTTTTACTACGTCATCCACTCTGGCTATCACCCCTGGACCCTCATCCGCTCCTCATATAGTAGCCTCTGATACATCACCACCTATCCCTTCAAACACCGCAGTTTCAACTTCCAGATCCGATCTGTTGCTTGCATCGGAGCTTCTCTCTCTCCCTCAAGGCAACAATGCCTTTCATTTCTTCTCTGACACTGATTTATCCCTGTCGCCAATGGATGACAACTCTTCACTTCCCACTATTCCCACCCTTCCCATCCTCCCGCAACCTCACGACACCCGGTCGCCAATGGATGGCGCCTCATCACTTCCCAATCTTCCCATCCTCCCGCAACCTCATGACACGATGTACAGTTTGAGGGAGTTTTTGCAGGACCCGCCGTCTCATGAACACGTGCCCGAACATTATCAACTCCCAAATGTGCTGGTTCCAAATTTAACTGGTGCTGCCGATGCCTTCAACCCAAACCAGGCAGTAGCGCAGCCCAATCCTTATTACCCAACTGAGCCCACCTTCATATTTACACCCACCCAATCTTTTGCAGGTGGATCCTCTTCTTTTGCGCGTCTTAATCAATCCCCACCCACTGTAGAGGCTTCACCCATCGCCCCGCGTCTCAATCAATCCCCGCCTGCTGCAGAAGCAGCTTCACCCATTGCCCCACATCTCAATCAATCCCCGCCCACTGCAGAGGCTTCACCCATCGCCCCAGCCAGTACTGGTGGTGAGAAGCGCGGATGCGAACCACGTGAAGGGGAGCAGTCGGACGTCCCCACAAAATGTCAGAAGGCTAAGGATGGCACCAGACACCACACCGCTAGTGAAACCATTCCCACGAATCTTCAAGATGGTCGAGGTAAACATCAACGAGTCCAATCAAAGCGTGCCACAGAAGCTAACAACATCGGTGGACCATTCGTGAGTCGGAAGGCTGCACGTAAATGAGTAGTGTCTCCATCATTCTTGTAATTCACCTAGTTTAGCATACATCTTACACATCATGTTGCACAGTATACTACAATAAATTGATTTAATGTCTTAAAACATGTGTGATCGGGTGACAAGGGTAGCTAACAATGGCTTAAAAGCAATTTCAACGCGCTGTTGAACTTACGCACTAGCGCAAACCTTTGACGCCCAAGTAATATCATCCTTGGGTAGACTGCTTTGCGGGACTTAGAGGAATTTTGATATCTTGGGCCAAATTCAGCAAATGCAGATCACACAACCTACCGATTGGACTCATCCATCAAAAGAATCTCATGATCCAGGCCCAGCTATCAAGCAGAAGCAAGAAGAAGCATGATGCCATCAAACAAAGGCTAGGTACCAGGTCCAGAGAACCATGGATTGAGTGCTGGACCAGGGATCCTCCACTAATATATCAGCCCCTACAATGGTAGATGATCTATGGGCTTCAGTGATTATTGTATGTGGCTTGACCTACTATAGTAGTCATTTAATGTATCATTCTTACAGTATGGCCTGAGTGCTTTGTCGATTTCCACTGGCTGGACGCAAAAATGGACCACATCCCTGCCAAACTTCACGTGCAGGTCTTCCCTGTCACTATATGCCTCGAAGCCGTTATGTAAACGTTGGAAGACCGCTGAAACATCAAGGTTTGACAACCATTGCATGGGATATGTCATCGCAAGCGCAACCTCGACAGCTTCATGGCCCGTCGACGTCTCTAGTATCCAGCATATAGGGGACAAAATGGAGGATGGTCTGTTACGAGTCAAAATTTTGGACATAAAACGCAACATTGAATCTGGCAGCATCTGGACAGGACTATCCTGCCACAACGCTATCAGGGAGGTAATGCCTATATAGAAGAGAGCGAAAGAAGCTGTAGCAGATACCATGAAGCTGTAAATCGGGAGGTGGTCGGTCCGTGTCTGGAGGCATAGTGAGACACTGAAGAGCAGCAGCGCAATCTGGAGGAGTGCAAGGAATGCCTGCAAAAAAGTGCGCAGTCGCATATGTTCTAGGCCATCCAATTTGATCTGCCTCCGTATGCCGCTCTCTCCTCGTTCCCGAGCTACCTCAAATGAATAAAGAAGATGCCTTCCTACAACTGCCCCGAACGCAGCCAAGATGCTAAGCGCTAGGCCACTGTAGGCAAGGGTTTGCACCCAGACGACTGAAGAATAGCGCCTATATGAGAATGGATTGTCAACGTCGTGTACAATATTTGGCCCATCACCAATAACTTGAATTAGCTGTACCAAGAGCGCGTTGGTGGTGTCTCCCGAGTCAGGCTATATTACACCAAGGAATGTAGAGATGGCGGCTGAGAGTAGACCAGCCTGACTCGCCTATTAGACTTGCATCGATAAATGATAAACATCGAAGCGAACGCACAAAAGTCAGGATAATGCCTATATCACCATGCGCTCGTTCCGAGTTCGAGAAATCGTCGTCGTACTCATCCAAAGCTTTCTCATAAGTTGCCCAGAACTTTGATTTGACACCTTTACTATGTTTTTTTGCAATAGTAGATGTTTCAAGGGCACTGAGGATCTGCTCCAGGGTGACATGATATAGTCAGACATCAAATGCATCGTGCTGATTAGTTAACATTCACATCTTTCCGACAGAGTCGGCTTCACTAGGCACAACAGATTTCTCTGAGGTCCGACCTTGGTATATTTCCTGTGGATACGTAAGCATGACGATCAACATACTCTAGCTTGCCACTTACTCGGTAGTTGATGGGAGTACATAGCTATTGACACGTGTGAGACTGGATTGTGGTGATGTGCTTTGCATGTTTTGCGCTGCAGTAGACATAGAGATGGAAGAAGGGAGACTGAACTTGTAGAAGTAATCTGCACTGCTGCCAACATTTATACACGACTCAACGCCCGGAAGCAGCGCGTTCTTACATATTGTGAAAGCCTTGTGGGCCCCAGAACATGTGATCCTACAGAACAGGATATGTCCTTCATGCGGGCGTCTGAAAGTGGCAAGGCGTCCATTTTAAATGTCGATTCTCAGCGCTTAGCGCTAGTGTCATTAAACCTTGATCTGAAGACACTGAAAGAGAGATAATGCGTGAGCGGGGAGGCTCTCCAACTGTGTATTTTAGTTGCAGTTCCTTGTTCCAGTCCTATGTTACTATGAAAGCACAAATCATCACACCTAGTCGAACCCTGGGTATCGACTGCATGCTAAATGGAAGCTGCGCATGGCAGGTGTGGCAGTGCCGACCCGAGTCCTTAGTGCAATCTATAAAGTAATATCTATAAAGTATATCTATAAAGTAAGGGGGGAAAGGTGGGAATGTGCTCGCTAGCTCACATGGCTTTCGCTAAAGGCCACATGGGAACGCTTAGCTCGGCTAAACCTTTATTTGGAAATATCGCATGGTTTTTTCGAGTGCCGATTGAATACACTGTTCTCCAATTGTATGATTGCGTGGTTTTGTCACGTGCAGCGCCACACGGGTTTAAAATTTGCCATGGGTTGTCTGAAGCTGGGGTAAAAACAAGTTATGGGTTGTCATTTGCCACAGGTTGTCTGAACCTGGGGGAAAATGAAATTATTAGGATGGAGCTGAGGCCAGGGAGCCAAAAGGGAGAGTGAAGGCAAAAGTGAAGGCAAAAAGGAGTGCAAAGGAGTGGAAAGCAAAAAAGGAGGGCAAGCAAAAAATGAGTGCAATTGCAGAAGATGGCTGATAGGTAAAAACAGAAGGAACTCACCAGGGGCTGGAAGGAGTGGTGGCACCATCAAAAGGCATGGTCAAGTTGTCAGGAACAGGTTGATACCTATGACAAGCTACTCCATCAGGCACCAATACCAGGTTGGAAGCTGCCAGCAGGCTGGAAGTGTCCTCCCCCACCCTCAGGAAAAACTTCTGATAAATTTTTGTTAGATTGGTTATATTGTGACTATCAAAGAATCTGAACTTTGTCATTTTAAAAATCATGTTATTTGTTTCAAAAGCTGCTATGATCATTAGGATGGAGAGATGGGGGGACAGAAGAGCATGGGGAGGGGAGAATGAAGGCATGGGAGGTGGGAGATGGGAGACGGGAGGTGGGAGGTGGGAGGTGGGAGACAGGAGACGGGAGGTGGGAGGTGGGAGATGGGAGACGGGAGGTGGGAGATGGGAGACGGGAGACAGGAGATGGGAGACAGGAGACGGGAGATGGGAGACAGGAGACGGGAGATGGGAGACAGGAGATGGGTGGGAGATGGGAGACATGAGGCGGGAGATGGGAGATGGGAGACAGGAGATGGGAGACACAAGATGGGAGACCAGAGACAGGAGACGGGAGACAGGAGACAAGAGATGGGAGACAGGAGACAAGAGATGGGAGACAGGAGACAAGAGATGGGAGATGGGAGATGGGAGAAGATGGGAGATGGGAGATGGGAGATGGGAGATGGGAGATGGGAGATGGGAGATGGGAGATGGGGAAGATGGGAGATGGGAGATGGGAGACAGGGGAGATGGGGGAGATGGGGGAGATGGGGGAGATGGGGGAGATGGGGGAGATGGGGGAGATGGGGGAGATGGGGGAGATGAGAGATGGGAGACAGGAGATGAGAGGCACAAGATGGGAGATGGGAGATTGGTAGACACAAGATGGGAGACAGCAGACTGGTAAGAGGAAATGAGAGACAGGAGACCAGTAACAGGAGATGGGAGATGGGAGACAGGAGATGGGACACTTGCATGAATTTTGTTGTGTGACAACTTAATACTGTTGCCCCTATTAAAACTTGACACAAAAGATTTATTCAAGTTAATAGTTTGCAGTAAATCATTAAAAAAAATCAAAATCAAATGCAATGACATGAGGATGAGATGGGCAATAAACTCACAAAGATGGTGATGTGGTACTTTTACTTCTCTCAAAATATTGGTTAAAGTTATAATTTATTTCAAGACCTATTATCATTATTAAAGATAATTATTAGGATGAAGCCAAGGCCAGAAAGCCAAAAAGAGTGTGGGCAAAAGAGAATTATTGGGATGAAGCCAAGGCCATGCCTTGGGCAAACAGAATTATTAGGATGAAGCCTTAGCCAGGGAGCAAAAGGAGTGCGAAGCACTCCTTTTGCTTCCTGTGCCAAAGGCACAACGGGTGGTGGACTCGTCTAAGAAGAAAGGGAGAATGGGTGTGAAAGTTGTCGCTAGCTCGCGTGGCTTTCGTGTAGGGCCATGTGGTTTTTGCTAAAGGCCATGTTTTTTCGGTTAGCTCGCTAGATGATTCCATAGAGAAAACTTGTGTGAACGCGTGAAAAAAACGTCCGATTTCAGAATTTCGACAGCTAAAATTCTACGGAGTCCAAAAATTTCGAAACACCTGCCAAACACGATATAGTGGACAGTAATCCGCACGCCTGCTGCGCTCCAGGCACAATATGGACAAACAACGCAGTTTTCCTACCATGGGGGAGTGAGCATCGAGAATAGCAAAAGCAATAACAGAAAGTTTGTCACGCATTGGGTTACACAATTTGCTTGCATTTGGTTACACAAATCATTACACAATTTTGGTTGCATTTGGTGACACAAATCACAACACATTTTGATTACACCATTTGCTTACATTTGGTGACACAAATCACAACACATTTTGATTACACCAATTTGCTTGCATTGAGTGACACAAATCATAACACATTTTTATACACAATTTGGCTGCTGCTTTTGACTAGAATTCTTGAATTACATTGCCTTCCCCTGCAGCCAAGTTGTAACAAAGTGCAATACACTTTTTGTGGGTTTTGTTTGTTATCGATGATGATAGGAATTGACTGATGGATGAGTTCAGAAAACTCAAATTTTGCTATAAACAACCATTTGAACAATAAAATGGAACAAAATATACCTGTTCAGTGAGTCGCTGCTAATATGTATTGGTACATGATGCTAATGTTTGCGCATCACCATTTAGAAATATAGAACAGACCACCCCAGAACGCGATTGTCGATCACAGCGCGAACTGGAAAGACTTGATCGACTTCAGATGACTTCCCCTAGCAGGCGCAATCGTCGTCATGCTATCCATACCAATCAGAACAAATCCGCTGCTCCTGTACAGCCAAATTTCATGCCAGCTGCGCCTGTTATGCAGCCTCCTCCTTACTTTGCACATCAACCGCTGCCAGTTGTGCAATATCCTGGCTTGCCACGAAATGCAATCGAACATGTGTTGCATGCTCATCGTCCTCCTGTTGATTATAATGCACGTTTGAATGACCAGACAAATGCTGCTCACAACAACAGACATCGTCAGCGTAATGTTCGTCGACAGCAGGACAGACAGGAGAGAAGACAGCAGGCGCAAGCAGAGCTCATGGCAGCACAGATACAGCCTCCGCATATACCTCATATTCCTAATGAATCTGTTCAGCCTATTCAACCCACACCTCCTGTTCAGCCTATTCAACCCGCACCTCCTGTGCCTCCTGTGTATGGTCCTATTCATTATGAGGGTGCAGTTGGTCCTCATAACTTTGATAATCCCCTCCAATACTTTGCACATCCTGTACAACCTGTACCTGCACCACCTGAACCTGATGATCATGACCAGTTCAATGTCCAGTTTCGGCAGCAGCTTGAGGCAGAGCGCATTAGAAATGACTTGCTTGAAAGACAAGCACAGAATGAATTTCTTCACCAGCAGCAGCAGATTCAGCATCAGTTGCAGCAGCAAGAAGCTGAGTGTGTCCGTAGACAGGCCCAGGATGATCTGGCAGCCTTTCACTTGATGCAGCAGCAAGCTGCACAGGGAAACAGAAACCATGCTTTGCACCAGCAGCAAATAGCTGAGATAATTGCTAGACATGCTGAGAATGCTCGCCATGAACAGCCGCAAGAAGCTGATTTGATGAATCAACAGCACCGAGGCCCTCAGAACTTTGATGATCCTCACATGCCTAATCCTATGCCACCCAGAAATAATGTACCAGCACAGGAGGCATTTCAAAGACAGCAGATCCAATGGAAATTGCGCCAGCAAGAAGCCAGGAGGATCAATAGAGAGGCTGAGGAGGCTCTTCATCGACAGCAGCAGCAAGTTCAGCAACAGCAGATGCAACAGCAGATGCAACAGCAGATGCAGCAGCAAATGCAGCAGCAAGAAGCTGGGCAGGTCAATATACAGAGTCAGCATGCTCTGGAACAGCAGCAGCAGGAACAGGAGCAGCACGATAGGCAGGATCGGGATCGTCTACGAGCAAGCCAACAAGAAGAAGCACGTCACAACCATGAGGAGCAGAGAGTTCATGAGCGGCAGGAGCGTCTTGAGGAGGCACTACATGAATATAACGATCCATTATCTGAACGGCAACATGCAGAAGATGAGGAGAGAAGAAGAACACAGCAAGAAGAACAATGCCAAGAGCATGAAGCAGAGGATGACCAGCGTATCAATCAGGTCATCCCTGTTCCTGATGGAGCCCGAGCATATACAGAACCGATAAACCATCACACTCTTGGTCCTCTTAATGTAGAGTGCCCCAAATGTCATGCACTTCACTTTGCATGCAAAAGACTATCCAACTCCTCTTTACGAAATCCTCGCTTTGGTATGTGCTGCTTGCAGGGCCAAGTCAGCCTTCCCCCATTTCCAGCATGGCCACCTGAGCTAGAGCGGGCCTATGCGGACAGAACATTTGTGTCCAAAATTCGCCAGTACAACAGTGCTCTTGCATTTACCTCTGTTGGTGTCAATATTGAGGATCGTGCTCTTCAAGGATCTGGCCCAAATGCTTTTCATATTCATGGTTCTCTTCACCATCTCATGGGCAGTCTTTTGCCTCCAGAAGGTGTCCAGCCTTCATACGCTCAACTTTATATATACGACTCTGAAGAAGCCACCAACATATGCACCACCCACCCTGGAAATGAAGGCCTCAATCCTCAGATTCTCAGAGATCTGCATGATATGTTGCATCACAACCACCCATATGCCGCTGTGTATAAGCAGGCATATCAAGTCATGCGAGAGAAGCCTCCAGAGGAGCAGACAGACCTTTCTATGCTTATTCATTTCCAGCCAGGCACAGATGGTCGAAGATATAATCTTCCCACTGCCAATGATATTGCTGGAATTCTTCCTGGAGACGGATCTGAGGAGGTGCGTCATGCACGCGACATTATCGTATATTATCAAGGCGGTCCGCTTCAGCGCATAAGTCAACTTAGCCATGCATACGCCTGTCTTCATTATGTCGCTCTCTTTCCTAAGGGAGAGGATGGCTGGGACCTCTACATTGATATGATCATTCCTGTGGGTGGGCGTGCATGTGCAAAAAAAGTGACTCAGCTGCTGTATTATGCCTTTCGACTTTATCCCCGCCCCCCTCGCCTGGATCACAATAACATCTTTCATGGTGGAAGGCTGTTTCAGCAGTATGTGGTTGATGCTTGGGCATCAATCGAGCAGAGCAGACTCAACTGGATAAGAAACAATCAGAAGAAGCTCAGGGCTGACTGCTACCGAGGGCTGACAGATAATGTTTTCAATGATGGAGTGGGCAATTTAGCTGAGACAGGTCGTTCCATAATCCTTCCCTCCTCTCATAATGGAAGCCCTCGGTATATGCAGCAGCTGCTGCAGGACTCCCTGGCCATCTGCCGTGCCTGCAAGAAGCCCAATCTTTTCCTGACAATGACTGCCAATGGAAGCTGGCCTGAGATTACTGAGAATCTCCTTCCAGGTAAAGAGACATATTTTGATGCATTATTATGACATGATCCTGACGAGTTTTCTTATGTAGGTCAGAGTGCTGTGGACCGTCCAGACTTGGTTGCTCGCATATTTTACCAGAAGCAGAAGGCTCTCTTGAAGAAGGTTCGCAATGGCTACTACGGCAAGGTTGCGGGATTGGTGTACACCATTGAATATCAGAAGCGTGGCCTGCCTCACATGCACCTTCTCATCTTCCTGGATCCAGATCACAAGATTTGCACTGTGGAACAGATCGACTCCTTCATCTCTGCCCAAATCCCTGACAGAAATGTCCATCCACAACTCTATGAGGCCGTACAAAAATACATGCTCCATGGCCCCTGCACTATGCAGCGTTGCTTGGAGAATGGAAAGTGCAAGAAGTGTTATCCAAAGTCTTTCACCCCCAGACATTGATGAAGGAGGACGGCTATCCAGGGTATGCCAGGCCAGACAATGGTCGCACCATCCAAAAAAATAACGACATCTTCACCAACAAAGATGTCGTTCCCCACCCCCCGCAACTGCTGGTAGAATTCAACTGCCACATCAATCTCGAAGTCTGTGCTTCTATCAAGTCGGTCAAATACATCCACAAGTACATCTACAAGGGAAATGACTGTGCCACATTGGACATGACAGGACCGGTGGATGAGGTCAAAACCTATCTTGACTCCAGATACATCAGCTCCACTGAGGCCGCATGGCACATCTTTGAGTTTGGAATGCACCTTGAATGGCCCTCTGTCTATCGCTTGCCGGCCACCTCCCAGATGAACACATGGTGTTTTATGATCCTGAGGATAATGCACAGGATGTTCTTGAGCGCGCAGCAACCAAGGAGACTTGCCTCACTGGATGGTTCAAGGCTAACTCCAATAATGTCTTGGTGGCTGCTGGAGCCCACGACCACCTCTACCAGGACTTCCCCTCAAGATTCGTATGGAACAAGACGGCGTGGAAGATACGCCAATGTGGAATAGCGATTGGAAGGATGTACTCTGCTGCACCCGGCTCCAGAGAGCGCTTCTACCTGAGATTGCTTTTGACTGTAGTAAAAGATATGGTCCTGATGTCAATTTTTATCAATAAAACTTACCATGTCTTCAAGGGGCCACCTCCTATGAGAACCTTCGGACAGTTGATGGTGTTTTATGCGACACTTTCAAGGAGGCATGTCGGTGCAGGGGTCTGCTTGAGGATGATAATGAATGGATCCAGTGCTTGCAGGACGCCTCTCATATGAGCACTGGACATGGCATGCGCAACCTCTTTGCCATCATCCTCATACACTGCAACCCTACAGACCCCAGTGATCTTTGGAACCACTTCAAGGAGAATCTCTGCGATGATCTGCGCCACCGCCTATCACGCGTCCCATTCAGCATCCCCGACCCTACAGATGAAGAGGTTCATGACTATGGTCTCTATCTCATTGATGGCATGCTCCGCAAAAATGGAAAGTCTTTGCAAGCGATCCCTCAGATGCCTGTACCTCAAATGGCAGCAAGATGGGGGGCCATGCAGGGAAATCAGCTCATTGCCGAGCAGCTCCAATATAACCAGGAGGAGCTCCAGCAGATGGTGAACCCAGGAGTGCTTTCTCTGAATCAGGAGCAGAGGACAGTCTTTGATGCAGTGGTCGATGATGCCATGCAATGTAATGAACAAAGACCTGGACATTCATACTTTGTCCACAGTGCAGGTGGATGTGGAAAGACATATCTCTGCAAGCTCATTGCTTCAAAGCTCCGTGCTGAAGGCAAGATTGTCCTATGTGTGGCTTCCTCTGGAATCGCTTCTCTCCTCCTGCCAGGCGGACGCACGGCTCATTCTCGATTCAAAATTCCAATTCCCATCAATGAGGACAGCTCCTGCAACATCAAGAAAGGAGATGTTGTGCATGAGCTTCTGAAGGCCACCTCCCTCATCATCTGCGATGAAATTCCTATGCTACACCGTCACATCCTGGAATGCCTTGACCACTCATTGCGCGACCTTCTGAACGTCGATGCTGATTTTGGAGGAATGACAATGCTCTTTGGAGGAGACTTCAGACAGACCCTGCCGGTGGTGCCTCATGGATCCAGGGAGCAGATAGTGGGTGCTACATTTTGCAGATCTCGCATCTGGCCAAGGCTTCGCATCTTCCACCTAAAGACAAATATGTGGCTTGGCCAAGACCCCGCCTCTGATGAATTTGCAAAGTGGCTTCTTCAGATTGGAGCTGGGAAGGGCACACATGCAGATGGAACGGTCGCCCTTCCGATTCATATGCGCTGCCCTGACAATGATATCCGCTCTCTCATCAATGCCCTATACTCTCCTATTCTGCTCCCTGGCATCCTCCTGTGAATGATTCTTTCTTCCTGGAATGTACCATCCTCTCCGCAAAGAACACTGATGTGGACGAAATCAATGCCAACATTCTTGAATCATTCCCTGGAGATAAAGCGGTCTTCACCAGTGCAGACTCAATCACTGAGAAGGACTACGACTACATCCCACTAGAGTACCTTCATACTCTCACGCCATCAGGGTTCCCTTTGCACAAATTGGAACTCAAAGTGGGTGTTCCTCTCATGTCGTTGTGCAACTTGGACCCCACCAATGGCCTCTATAATGGAACTAGGATGATCCTCCTGTCTTGGACCACACGCATCCTCAGGTGTCGTATTCTTAGAGATGGAGTTGATGAAGCTCATCAAGATGATCAGAACACTGTCCTAATCCCCCGCATGACGCTGGATGCCACATCTGAAGACAACCCTATCCCTTTCAAGTGTCGCCAATTCCCTGTTCATCTTGCGTTCGCTATGACAATCAACAAGGCTCAAGGTCAAAGTGTGAAGTGGGTTGGGCTGGATTTGTGGACTCCCGTGTTCAGTCATGGACAGCTGTATGTGGCTTTGTCTCACTGCACTCACCCAGAGAGAGTGCGTGCCATCTTTCTGGAGCATGAAGAAGGGTCAAAGACGACCAATGTGGTGTATACAGAAGTGCTGAGAGGACTTAGAGATAGAGATGATATGGAGGTTGAGGATTGATTGATGTATATTGATGTACTTTTATATAGAGGACTGAATGTATAGTGCACTTTTAGATGGTGCAGTAGATTTTAGTTTTGATTTTCTTGAAATGCTGCTCAAAATGTACATGTCTGTTTTCAAATCCACTATGATTGCGAATAAGTTAAGGTGCACGAAGTAGTGATTATTAGGATGAAGCCAAGGCCAGAAAGCCAAAAAGAGTGCGAAGCACTCTTTTTGGCTTTCTGTGCCTTGGGCAAAAGTGAATTATTGGGATGAAGCCAAGGCCAGGAAGGCAAAAGAGTGCTTCGCACTCTTTTGCCTTCCTGTGCCTTGGGCAAACAGAATTATTAGGATGAAGCCTTGGCCAGGGAGCAAAGGAGTGTGAAGCACTCCTTTTGCTTCCTGTGCCAAAGGCACAACAGGTGGTGGACTTGTCTATAAAGTAAGGGGGAAAGGTGGGAAGGTGCTCGCTAGCTCGTGTGGCTTTCGCTAAACGCCATGTTTTTTCGCTTAGCTTGGTTTGGAAATTTCTCGCGTGGTTTTTTTTAAGTGCCGACTCAATACACTGTTGTCCCATACACTGTTGTCCCATTGTATGATTGCGTGATTTGGTCACGTGACTGCGCAGCTGGTGCGCTGTAGTTCCCTCCAGCTCCAATCTTCGTTTCCTCTCTTC